>JAPXFQ010001915.1:0-91485 GCA_028564705.1 Apricaphanius iberus
CAATCAGAACTGATCTGGATTAAATGAGACTAGTCTATAATAAACTGGTTTGGTCTGAACCAATCAGAACTGATCTGGATTAAATGAGACTAGTCTGGAAAATGTGGTTTAATCCAGATTGATCTGGACTGGTGTAGACTAATTTAGACTAATCTGTAATAATCTGTTCTGAACTGGATTAAATGAGACTAGTCTATAATAAACTGGTTTGGTCTGAACCAATCAGAACTGATCTGGATTAAATGAGACTAGTCTATAATAAACTGGTTTGGTCTGAACCAATCAGAACTGATCTGGATTAAATGAGACTAGTCTATAATAAACTGGTTTGGTCTGAACCAATCAGAACTGATCTGGATTAAATGAGACTAGTCTATAATAAACTGGTTTGGTCTGAACCAATCAGAACTGATCTGGATTAAATGAGACTAGTCTATAATAAACTGGTTTGGTCTGAACCAATCAGAACTGATCTGGATTAAATGAGACTAGTCTATAATAAACTGGTTTGGTCTGAACCAATCAGAACTGATCTGGATTAAATGAGACTAGTCTATAATAAACTGGTTTGGTCTGAACCAATCAGAACTGATCTGGATTAAATGAGACTAGTCTATAATAAACTGGTTTGGTCTGAACCAATCAGAACTGATCTGGATTAAATGAGACTAGTCTATAATAAACTGGTTTGGTCTGAACCAATCAGAACTAATCTGGATTAAATGAGACTAGTCTATAATAAACTGGTTTGGTCTGAACCAATCAGAACTGATCTGGATTAAATGAGACTAGTCTATAATAAACTGGTTTGGTCTGAACCAATCAGAACTGATCTGGATTAAATGAGACTAGTCCGGGATAATGTGGTTTAATCCAGATTGATCTGGACTGGTGTAGACTAATTTAGACTAATCTGTAATAATCTGTTCTGAACTGGATTAAATGAGACTAGTCTATAATAAACTGGTTTGGTCTGAACCAATCAGAACTGATCTGGATTAAATGAGACTAGTCTATAATAAACTGGTTTGGTCTGAACCAATCAGAACTGATCTGGATTAAATGAGACTAGTCTATAATAAACTGGTTTGGTCTGAACCAGTCTGAACTGATCTGGATTAAATGAGACTAGTCTATAATAAACTGGTTTGGTCTGAACCAGTCTGAACTGATCTGGATCATTCTGGACTAAATGAGACTTGTGTGAAATAATCTGGACCACTTCGATCTGGACTGGACTACTGTGGACAGATCTGGATTCAATAAAACTAGTCTGGAAAATGTGTTTTAATCTGGATTGATCTGGACTGGTGTAGACTAATCTGTAATAATCTGTTCTGAACTGGATGAAATGAGACAGGTCTGTGATAATCTAGTGTAATCCGGACCAGTCTGAACCGATCCGGTCTGCTGCGTTCTGCAGTGGAGGACGGATCAGCGGGATCAGAAGCAGTAAAGGCCGACGTGGAGCTCCATGCTGGTGAGACGTTCTGCAGCACAGAGATCAGCTGATTAGGATTCCTGGAGGCTCTAGTAAAGATGAGCGCTGTTGGAGCGAGTTTGTTTAACCAAGGAGACGTGAGGAGAACAGATGAGCGCTGGGCAGCAGAGCGACAGCTTCTCCCTGGATGTGGAGGATGCAGAGAAGTTCTCAGCAGGTCCAGGTGTTGCTCAGAGCACAAACTCTGATTAAATTAGCATTGCTAAGCCGTGAATTCATGCGCCGCGTTGGGCTGAATGAGGGGAGCAATAAATCCCAGAGAGGCCGTCAGCGTCGTCCTACCGAGGAGGAAAACCGGCCGTCTACTGTAGGACGCCCCCTACAGGACGGAGCTGATAAACGGTTCCCATCTATGAACGCCTAGAATTAGGAAACGCGAGTCTTTAAAGTTTCAATCAGATGGGAGACGTTTAGACAGAGACGGATCCCTGAAAACACTCAGAGAGATTCTGCCTGATGGTTGCTAGTTCGAGGCCCAGCTCAGTCTCAGTCGTTGTGTCCTTGGGCAAGACACTTGGACTATGTGACGGTTACTGATGTACTATTTGACTATGACTTTTTGTCTCGAGACTCAAACTGTTATTGATTAACAGGTTAGTGTCTCATATTGTCCATCTGTATGTCTGCGTCATAAAAATATTCATAGTACTGATAACTCTGTTCACATACCTGCCATTAAAAAAATTAACTGATTTTGATTCTATTTCATTTTTAAAAATGAGTTTAGCTGCAATAAAAATGATGAAATAACTTTGACTCTTTAAACATGTAGAGGCTTGGATTGACCTGATTGGCTGTTTGGGTATTTTGCTTGGTTAGGAGGTGGAACTAGGCCACGCCCCCAACACCTGCACCACTTTAATCGGAAATGTTGCTATGGATTCGGGGGTGTATAGGGATTGCTGAGGAATTGCTGTGGTTGGAGTCTGCATGATCCGGGTACATCCTCAAATCATGACTCAGCACAATCTGCTGGGATTCCTTACATAGAAAACTTTTAACTGGTTATAATGTTTGGATAATTATAATAAAATGAATTTTGTTGTAAAGGGCCTTGAGATGACATTAGTTGGGAATCGGCGCTATAGAAATAAACTGAATTGAATTATATCTGAAGTTAGTTTGACTCTGCCTGCATTTCAAGCCTACAACATTAAATAAAAGTAGATAATTTCAGGAAAATTAAAAGTGGCAGTAATCAGCTGGTCCTAAATTAGAGGTTCTTTCGCCCCCTTGGGTTCAGCAAATTAATGAAAACTAGCATGATTTCATTAGCTTTAAATTAATCAGTACAAAAATAATTAAGCAAAATTAAAGAAAAAAAGCTAAAATGGTAACATGAGCAACCATGCTAATGGTAATTAGTATATCGTTAGCTTAAAAAAAATCAGGAGGAAAAGTTTATCGAAAATTAGCAAAATGCTTGCATGATAATGCTAAAATATGATATTTAATCTCAAATTATTATCAAAAGTAAAAAATATATACATTTAAAATGAGCTAAAAACCTAGCATTTTCAGGATCTAGAAAAACTGATACAATCGTTCATCTTCAGTCGGATTGATTATTGCTACAGCGTCCTCACAGGTCTACCTAAAAAGTCACTCAGACAGCTGCAGCTGATCCAGAACGCTGCTGCTCGTGTTCTCACTAGAACCAGGAAAGTAGAACACATCACCCCGGTTCTATGCTTTCTGTTTTATTTGCATTTCATGTTTTAATCGTGTTTGTTTCTTTACCACCGAATCATGTAAAGCATCCTGAATTACCTTGTTGTTGAAAGTGAGCTATACAAATACAATTGCCTTTACTTGAAATGCTAAAGCGCTAGGATGCTAAAGCTGGCTAGCATAGTATCATTAGTTGCAAAATAATTATTACCAAAAGTTAAGAAGAACATGAAAAATGAGCTAGAATGCCAACATGAGCTTGTATGCTAATGCTAACTAGCATGCTTTCATTAGCTTTGAAACAATCAGTACAAAATGTTAAGCAATATTTTTTTTAAATACCTAAAATAAGCTAGCGTGCTACTGCTTACTAGCATGGTAATGCTAGCAAACAAGTTATTATTAGCATAATAGAAATCAATATGAAGATTTAGCCAAAAAGCAAAAATTAACTAAAAAGCTAGCACGAGCTAGCTTGCTAATGCAAGTGTCTGAAGGCTTTAACTTTGTAAGTCTTATTTTGAAAGTTCAGCATTGATGTTAGTTATGTTGTGTTTGAGTGTTATTGTTATATTACAGTCTATTGTAATCTGTTGTATCGGGCCTTAAATACACGTCCAAGGCGCTTAATGATGACCTCACTGCTTCTGCCTTCATGGGGAGCCTAAGCTCCTCCCCTTCCTGTGGGGAGCCTAAGCTCCTCCCCTTCCTGTCGGCCCATGGCTCCCCAAACTGAAAAAATAATGAATGGAAGTCAATGAAGCGATAAAAGTTATTTTCTGGTCCGCTTTACGTTCTGAATCACACATATGTTGTACTTCGATCTAAATGATAACTATGTACATTTCTACTGTGTTTGTCCAGTAATTTGGGATTTATTTGATTTTAAAATTCGGATTTAAAATGCCTACAAATCAGAAGTCGCATATATGAAGCCATGTGGCTAACGTGAGTTAGCACTAGCTATAGCATGCAAAACCTTCACCTAGAGCTTGTAGAGCTTCTCCTCCATGCTGGCTCTCACTCCACCGACTGCTTTATCCCCACATAGCTGCTACTTTCCTCATGGTCAGATTTATAGAGGTTTTCTCCGTGTTTAATGCTCCTTTCTTCATCCTGGAGGCTACGACCCTCGCTCTACTTCTTCTTCTGCAGTTGTAGTCCGCTAAACGTTTTTACACAAAACCTAAAGTAACTTTTACTTCCGGTTGAAAATCAGCGTTTTCTTCACGGACATCATATGTTTGATCCACGGCGCATTTCAAACTGTATCAGAAAATAACTTATATCGCTCCATTGAATCTCTTTCATTTTTTTTGGCATTTGGGGACCCATGGACAGGAAGTAGAAGGGCGGGGCTTAGGCTCCCCATTGCTTCAGCAGCCCAATGATTACTGTACATGATGAATACGTTTATTACAGTTAGACCATCAGTGAAAGACGGACTGAGCGCTGGAAGCCCCAGGATCCCGTTGCCTGGGCCCCGGCCCTCATATTACCTCTGTGTAGCCGTGGCGCGTTCAGATTGGTTGTCACCATGGCACCAGACGCCAAGGGGGGAGGAGCCTTCATGTCCAGGTTCCTCCTCTGAGACGCTCGGGTCGACGCCCGCTCCACTGAAAAGACAGGAAGGAAACCATGAAGGACTTCCTGGTTTCCTCCGGGGAGCGTTTAAGGAGGAACGTCTTCGTCCCGTCGTCCCTACAGCTGATGGAGGTCCAGCATCTAAAGAAATTCTCCGTCAGGTAAAGGAGATCTCCACCAGGTAAAGAAGTTCTCCACCAGGTAAAAAAGTTCTCCACCAGGTAAAAAAGTTCTCCACCAGGTAAAAAAGTTCTCCACCAGGTAAAAAAGTTCTCCACCAGGTAAAGAAGTTCTCCACCAGGTAAAGAAGTTCTCCACAGGTAAAAAAGTCTCCACCAGGTAAAAAAGTTCTCCACCAGGTAAAAAAGTTCTCCACCAGGTAAAGAAGTTCTCCACCAGGTAAAGAAGTTCTCCACCAGGTAAAGAAGTTCTCCACCAGGTAAAAAAGTTCTCCACCAGGTAAAAAAGTTCTCCACCAGGTAAAGAAGTTCTCCACCAGGTAAAAAAGTTCTCCACCAGGTAAAGAAGTTCTCCACCAGGTAAAGAAGTTCTCCACCAGGTAAAGAAGTTCTCACAGGTAAAGATCTCCACCAGATAATCTCCACCAGGTAAAGAAGTCCACCAGGTAAAAAAGTTCCACCAGTTAAAGAAGTTCTCCACCAGGTAAAGAGTTCTCCACCAGGTAAAAAAGTTCTACCAGGTAAAAAAGTTTCCGAAAAATCTCACCAGGTAAAGAAGTTCTCCACCCAGAAGTTCTCAAGGTAAGAATTCTCCAAGGTAAAAAGTTCTCCACCAGGTAAAGAAGTTCTCCACCAGGTAAAAAAGTTCTCCACCAGGTAAAGAAGTTCTCCACCAGGTAAAGAAGTTCTCCACCAGGTAAAGAAGTTCTCCACCAGGTAAAGAAGTTCTCCACCAGGTAAAAAAGTTCTCCACCAGGTAAAAAAGTTCTCCACCAGGTAAAGAAGTTCTCCACCAGGTAAAAAACTTCTCCACCAGGTAAAGTTCTCCACCAGGTAAAGCTGAGGATGTTTGTAGATCAGAGTGAAGAACATCGGGTTTTACTGAGGACATTAAACGCTACAGAAGCTGCTGATGTTTTATCGCTCCCTCATCTCCTACCTGGACTCTGACCTCTGACCTCCTGACTGATGACCAGCGGTGGCCATGAATCCAGAAGAGGCTCATTGCCATGCAGAAAGCAGACGGAGCTCAACACAGCCTGCAGCTCAGCAGAAGATGTGTGGAGGAGATAAGAGGGGAAGCGAGGAGAGCGCCGCTGCTCCACCTCCTCCACCTCCTCCACCTCCCCGCCCCCCCGCCCCGGCAGCCGGCCCAGAGACGTTCAGGAAAAATGAACCCAACCAAACAAATTAATCTCTGCAGACGAACGAGAGGAGAAACAGAACCGCAGAAGTTTGGGGGAATCACACCCAGGAGAAAACAGGCTAAGGTCCGCCCGACCAGAACCGTCTGAGAGGAGGGGTGAGAGGATGGTTCAGCTCCCAGAACCGTTCCAGAACCTATCAGGACCAGACCAGATATTTCTGCATCTAGCCGTAACCATGGTAACGGCTGGAACCGGTACCATCCAAACACAAAACCCGATAAATGTGGATTTTCCTCAGCTCTGACGTCATCCATCGCTTTTCTCTGGTGGTTCTGATCGGTGCTGAAGGTCCAATACCAAAAAAGTCTGACGGTTTTTCCATCAGAACCACGAGCTCCCACGGTTTTCAGTCCATAAACGCATCAACCAGCTGCTCCTGGCATAATCTGCTGGATCCAGAACCATCAGAACCACGTCTGTTCTGGTTCTGACCTTAGGGAACCTCAGACAGAACATTTCCCTGAAGGAAAACTTTAACTGGCCCGTTTGGGAATGATCTGCGGTTCTACGAGGAACATTTTAGATGCTCTCCTGTTTGACCATCAGAACCAACAGAACCAACCTCTGCCCGGCTGATCTGTCGGTTCCGTCTCCCTACCTTTATCCAGCGATCTCTCCAGGCCTCTGGCTTTCTTTCGGAGCAGAGTCAGAACCACAGTCTGACCCGTCTGCTTCATCACCTCCAGAACCTCCTGGTTGGTCATCCCATGGAGACTGACGTCGTCCAGCTGGAGAGGACAGACAAGATGGAGACATTTCAGAGAACCCACCATGAGAGGTTCTGATCCATCGTCTCAGAGAACCAATCAGGGACTCACAGCGAGGATGCGGTCGTGGACCCGGACGTTTCCGCTCTGGTCCGCGGCGCTGCCTGGAACCACGTGTTTGACAAACACACCCACCGCATCTGAACACACGAACATTCACTGCAACGTTTCACCAGTTCTCCTGTTGTTCTGAAGGTCCGGCAGGGTTCTGTCACTGATCAAACTGATCCGTCTGTCTGACTGTAGCCTCGGTTCCTCAGAATAAGAACCACATCTCCAGTAGGACAGCAAAGGGAACCCCGATATACGGACTCTACTCACGCGTTACAAGCGCAGCGATTTCAGGCTTTCTGACAGACAAACTTCATCTGCAGGCAGAGAGCAGGAGTTGGTGATGATGGCAGGGAGGGCGGATACACCTGCTCTCACGGCGGACATTCGTTTTACTAACATCTCATGGAGAAATCCCTGCTGAAGGCGGTGGTTTTGGTTTTCTATTAATCTACAGTACAGACCAAAAGTTTGGACACACATTGTGAAGAAGGCCAGTAAATGACTGGTAGCTGGTAGCAGAGAAGGCTGACTCTATCCTGGGCTGCTGAAATCACCCTCAGCATGAGATACAGACTATATGAAGTGCAACAGATTTAAGTTTTCTTTTCTTCCTTTTGCTATTAAAATGCTGAATTCTTCTAGGCCATGTTTAAATCATGTATTTTATAAGTAGGTTAGGGGTCTAATACCTTTAAGATTACATTTTTTAAAATCATTTTCTGATTTTTAAATGATCGTTTTGAATTTCTATGTTCCAATGTGAGGAATGTGTGATTTTGTGCTGGAGAGGATGAGATTGTTAACTATTTAATGTTTTGTTTTATTGCAAACCACTGCAAACCAAATTCCCTTTGGGGCCTCAAACACCTCATTCAATGCGTTTTCTTTATTTTCATAACTACGTTTTAGATTCTCTATTAAGGGCATAAAAACTATGAATGAACACATGATGTATGGAATCACTGTACTTAAACAAAAAGGGTGAAATAACTTTTAGATTCCTCTAAGTAGCCACCCTTTGCTCTGATTACTGCTTTACATTCTCTTCAGCTTCTAGTCACCAGAAATAGTTTTCTAACAGTCTTGAAGGAGTTCCCAGAGATGCTTAGTACTTGTTGGTCCTTTTTCCTTCACTCTGTGGTTCAGCTCACCCCAAATCATCTCCATTGGGTTCAGGTCCGCTGACTTTGGAGGGCCAGGTTATTTCACACTTTATTGTAAAAGTTCTACATAATCCCATATGTGTTCATTCATAGTTTTGATGCCTTCAGTGAGAATCGATGTAAATAGTCATAAAAATAAAGAAAACGCCCTGAATGAGAACTTTTGGTCTGTACTGTAGATGCATCCCAGAAAATAAATCGATACCTGTGAGATCTACTAACAAAGTAACCCCTAAATATGAATAAATTAAAATAAACTCACACACGGATTTATTAGAAAATAATTATGAAATAACATGTAACATTTCTTAACATGCTACCGTAAATATGTCATTTTTCTTTGATAGATTCCAGGTCATGTGACCAGGTGAAATGTTTAACCAGATTAGGTGGTGCTCTGTTTACTGTGTAATATTACAGATACACAGATTAGCACTACTTAATGGACACATTTGTTTCTTTCTTATCCGTCTTAGTTTTCACCTATAAATGAAAAGTGTGTGATTATGTATGAACAATATTTACTTTTTGGATATTTTAATATTTTTCTTTAATCTTACTGAGTCAAGTTCAAATGTTCTAAAATACCATATATAGTGTTACAGTTTATAAAACTGTAACTACTTTATAGAACATAAAAATAACGCCAAAGCCGTTTTGCTGAGTAACTAATTACTTCTACAGTGTAGTAACTGAGTTACTAACTTAATTACTTTTTAGAAAACCCTTCGGGGGGTAAAGTAAAAGGCCAACATGGAGGAACTCTGACCCTTAATTTACACCACAGAGTTCCCAGCTTTGGACTTTTCTACTGCGGCTCCTCTTTGGTTATTAATGGGAACGTTCCCATTAATAAAACACCACAAAGTGCTGATTTGTGGAAATAAAATGTATATATATGTGTAGGAAATGGCCTGCTAATATGTGTTGCACTTGTTCCTTCATGCTGGGATCAGTCACAGCTCTACAACTATTTATGTTCAACATATTTCACTACAGTTGTGTGATTATGTCATTTTTTAACAATCAGCGATCATTTTTCATACAGCACTAAGGAGAACACGAATCCTGGCCTTTATTCTATTTGTTAAACGAGTTTACTGAGAAAGAAAGCAGAGGAAGAAGCAGACGTTGGGTTCAGGACTTTTATTTTGAAGGTCTAGGAGGAGTTTTACTGTGCTAAATTTTGGCCATTTCTTTCGTCGGTACATCTGTAGCTCGCACGACGCTTCAAAAATAGAACTCCAACCTATTTTGAGTGTTGTGTGGCGTATGCTCCTAATACGCTGGTAACACACCGGTAACACGCTCTTAATACTCTGGTAATGCACTCATAACATGCTCCTAATATGCTAGTAGATGCTAGTAATACGCTCTTAATACACGGCTGATATGGATTGTCCCACTGATAAAAATGAAAACTTTTCCGCTGCGTCCTACGGACGTCTTTAGTTCCGCTCACATTAAGCTTTGGTGTAAATTCAGAGTTGAATTTATCCTGGTTTATATAATCTCAGATATCCATCAGTGAGGTTTAGCCCGTCTGCGTGGGTCATGTGACCTCCTTTAGGCTCCGCCCTTCTTACCTTGGCTCGTCAGCGGGTTGAAGCCGATGATGGAGATGCCGAGGCTCTGGCCGTCCGTCTTGGTGAGAGGAACCTCATGGATCTCGTACCCTTCCAGGTTGGGCTGAAACCAAAATCCAGAACTCTGACTAAACTAAACTGGGTCGGACTGAATCGTGTTGTCATGATGACCGTGTAAAATGAACGCCTACCGTGTTGCTGAGCCGGCGCTGAGGCGGGGCTCCTGGAGAACCAGGAGGTAGATAGGCGATAGGGGCGGAGTCAGGAAGAGGTGGCGGTAAGGAGGTAATGGGGGCGGAGTCAGGAAGAGGAGGAGGTGAAGAAGTGATGGGGGCGGAGTTAGGAGACGGAGGTGCAGCCTGGACGGCTGATTTCTGTCCCTGAGGGTCCCTGGCGATCAGCATGGTGACATGACTGCCGCAGGCCTGCAGCACCTTGACCACCTGGTCGCTGGTGAGGCCCACGGTGGGCGTCGACCCGATGCGGAGGATGTGGTCACCTGTGCGAAGGCGCCCGTCCTGATTGGACGAAGGGAGAGGATCAGAAAACGGGTTCGATGTTTCAGTCTGACATCAGGTGAACTCACCTTGTCCGCTACGCTGTTGGGGATCAGCGTCCGGACCACCACTCCGGTCGTCTTCCCCCCAACGATCCCAAAGCCCAGCCCAGATCCATCGTTGGACAGCTGGATCTCCTCCATGTGACCCCACCGACCCTGCAGCAGAAGATCAGCAGAGGATCAGCAGAGGATCAGCAGAAGATCAGCAGAGGATCAGCAAAAGATCAGCAGAGGATCAGCAGAGGATCAGCAAAAGATCAACAGAGGATCAGCAGAGGATCAGCAAAAGATCAGCAGAGGATCAGCAAAAGATCAACAGAAGATCAACAGAGGATCAGCAAAAGATCAGCAGAGGATCAACAGAAGATCAGCAGAGGATCAGCGGGAGATCAGCAAAAGATCAGCAGAGGATCACCAAAAGATCAGCAGAGGATCAGCAGAAGATTGGCAGAGGATCAGCAAAAGATCAGCAAAAGATCAGCAGAGGATCAACAGAAGATCAGCAAAAGATCAGCAGAGGATCAGCAGAGGATCAGCAGAAGATTAGCAGAGGATCAGCAGAGGATCAGCGGGAGATCAGCAAAAGATCAGCAACTCGAAAAGTCACCTCGACTGCTGGATTACTACCATACAGGAAGCTGCAGTTTTATGAAAACGAGCTGCTGCCTCACTTCTAATCCTAGACTGTCTCAAAGTTCTGCAGCTAAGAAGGTCCACATGTCGTTCCTGCAGCTGGTCCTGGACCAGTTTAACCATGACGTAATTTTGAAATCAGTTAAGTGTTTCAGGGCTTCCTGCTTTTACCTGCTTCCATCTATCGGCTGAACCAGCTTATAACAAACCTAACCCCAACCTGAACACACCTGCTGAAGTTAACTCACATCGGGCCGATATCTACTCATTTATCTGTTAGTTAATCCATACTTCCATCCAATCAGCATTCAGTACCGGCTCGTACTCCGATCCTAATATCGGTATGGTATCGGTTTGAACATAGTAGTATCAGTGCAGCCCAAGTAAAACTCAAACTAAAACATTTAGTTGGGACCAAAGGAAGCGAAATAACAGACTTTCCTGCTGTGAATCTGCCCTTAATCAGGACAAAAACGTCCAATCAGCCATGGATCTGGTGGAGGAGATGGTGACCAGCAGCTCTCTGGTCCAATCAGATCCTGGAGGAGGAGAGAGTCAAGCCGATTGGCTGATTCTCCTGATCCAGAGCCGGACAGATCTGATTGTTACTGCTGGTACTCTCTGCTTGGGTAGAAGTACAGATACAAACTGAGCTCATGTAAGTAAAAGTAGAAAAGTTTTTAAATGTTTTTAAGTACAAAAGTAAAGAATATTTTTTTTTAAATCTCATTTTACGCTCCGTGATAAAACAAAGGAATGTTTTAGATTTGTTTTCTGCTTTTAAAAGAACAATGGCTCGGCTTTTATCTCAGACTGAACTACAGAAAGGATTCTTTTGTAGAGCTTTAATTACAAACAGATTTTATTTAACAGAAATTATAGCGATTTAAACTATTCTTCCTTTCAGCACCAGAACATGGAAACTTGAACTTTAAACCTAATTAAGTCCAAGCGCTTCTCTCTTTAATACGAGCTGCTCCTCACAGTTCCTAGAACTAAGGTGGGAACTATTTGGTGCTAAAATGTCTCCTGCTGGCGGCTGGGTCAGATCGCTTCCATGATGGAAGTAGTCGGCCATTTTGAAAAAGTTCTGATATTTCTCTAGAAACGCAGCAAAAAAAAATAAAAAATTAATACTCGAGTACAGTAACAAAGTAAAAGTACTCTGACTATTACAGAGCAGGAAGTACTCAGGCTGCTGCTGTGTCACACGGCAGGATTCCCGATCCATCCAGGACCCCAAGCATCACCCCTCCACCACCGTGCTGATGTTAAAACTCGCCTGTTTAAGAAACGATTATGATCTCTAACATTCTTCATGTTGTATGAATTTCTCTCCAGGATTTTATCATCCGTTTGGTTTCTTTCCACACAATCAGAAAACTCATTAAACCATCTTGTTGATGAAACTGCAGGTTCTCCAGAATCCTGACCGACCCGGTCCGACATCCTGCGGCTGTGGAGTCAGAACCGGGTCAACAACAGCAGCAGGGATGATTTGGGTCATTATCACACAGAACCACATTGTTCCTCTTGTTCTGGTTCCCTCCTCCTCCTCTGGGCCCGTTTGGACCCAGGCCAGGTTCTGCATAGCGGGCCCCCGACCCTGTTATTGTAATAATGTCCCGTTCAGAACCAGGTCACGTTTAATGGAGCCGACAGCAGGAGGACAGAACTGCTCTGCAGGTTTACAGCCGGGCCGGTCCGACCCGGTCCGACCCGCCTTCAGCCGGTCCGGTCTGGTTCTCCGGCGCCCCCCGCCTGCAGCTATAAAAAGCTCCCATAAAGGAGGACATTAATCTGAGACTCCAGGATGATTTTACAGCTTCTGTCTGTTTGGGGGAGGTTCTCCCAGAACGGACCGGGGCGGGCCCGGTTCTGGTTGATTTATAGGCGTTCTGAAAGCAGAGAGAACTGGACCCTGAAGAAGCCTTATAACAAACGGACCTGAGCAGAAAGTTAGAGGGAATCTCCTCTCCGGTTCTGGTCCATTCAAACTCTCTGGTATCAGAACCAGAACCGAGCTGGACGAAGACTAAAAAGAACCACTCCGTGGTTCTGATCCGATTCATTCTGACAGAACCCAGCCCGGTTCTGATCGAGGCTTCCTTTTTTTCTTCTAACCTTAGCTGCTCACCTTCAGTCCAGAACCAGCCCGGATCCATCTTAGGACCGGCCCAGAACCAGAACCTATCTAGAACCAGTCCAGGAGCGGTCCAAACCATCCCAGAACTCCTATGAAGGAGCTGCATCACCATGGCAACCTCTTCAGCCTGTTGGATGCTGACCCCTGACCCCACATGCTAAGGGTCACAGGAGCTGATTAACAGCAGCAGCCATGTTCTCAGGGGTCAAAGGTCGACCGGTTCGTCGCGGCCAACAGAGCAGCACAGAATCCTGTCAGATTACATCAGCCTGACCCCTGACCCCTACAGGTCAAAGGTCACTGTTCTCACCAGATGCTAAAAGCAGACCCAAAGGTCTGCTCTGTCTGGTACAGAACCTTGATCATCCTCATGAACTGGTTCTGGTTCTGGTCCAAACAAACTCACCGTGCCGACTGGATCTCCTTCAGAAACAGCATCCCGTGCCACCACCAGCTCCACCGTCTCTCCAGGCTGCTGCAGGAGGCTCAGAGCCTGCTGATGGCTCAGCCCCGGCTCCAGGGGACTGCCGTTTATCACCAGGATCTGGTCCCGCTCCCGGAGACGCCCGTCCCTGCAACACAACTCTGTCAGAACAACCGGTACCTGCCACGAAAAGTCCACACACATAGAGATACCAGCATAAGAGCCGGTTCTGAATCCAGCAAAAGGTTAAGCGCCGAGAAGAAGATCAGGAGACACTGGTCATCAAGGCGGATGTAAAAGGTAGGGGTTAAAAACCGACCAGAGGTCTGCGTCACAGATGCAGGTTGGTCTGCTTGGTATTATTTTGGTTAGCATCGTCTGAGATTGGGTTTGGTTGGTCCGTTTTGGGTTTGGTTGGTCCGTTTTGGGTTTGGTTGGTCCGTTTGGGGTTTGGTTGGTCCATTTCGGGTTTGGTTGGTCCGTTTGGGGTTTGGTTGGTCCATTTCGGGTTTGGTTGGTCCGTTTCGGGTTTGGTTGGTCCGTTTTGGGGTTGGTTGGTCGGTTTTGGGTTTGGTTGGTCGGTTTCGGGTTTGGTTGGTCCGTTTCGGGTTTGGTGGTCCATTTCGGGTTTGGTTGGTCCGTTTCGGGTTTGGTTGGTCCGTTTTGGGGTTGGTTGGTCGGTTTCGGGTTTGGTTGGCCGTTTCGGGTTGGTTGGTCCGTTTCGGGTTTGGTTGGTCCGTTTGGGGTTTGGTTGGTCCATTTCGGGTTTGGTTGGTCCGTTTCGGGTTTGGTTGGTCCGTTTTGGGGTTGGTTGGTCGGTTTTGGGTTTAGTTGGTCCGTTTCGGGTTTGGTTGGTCCGTTTCGGGTTTGGTTGGTCCATTTCGGGTTTGGTTGGTCCGTTTGGGGTTTGGTTGGTCCATTTCGGGTTTGGTTGGTCCGTTTGGGGTTTGGTTGGTCCATTTCGGGTTTGGTTGGTCCGTTTGGGGTTTGGTTGGTCCATTTCGGGTTTGGTTGGTCCGTTTCGGGTTTGGTTGGTCCGTTTTGGGGTTGGTTGGTCGGTTTTGGGTTTGGTTGGTCCGTTTCGGGTTGGTGTCCATTTCGGGTTTGGTTGGTCCATTTCGGGTTTGGTTGGTCCGTTTCGGGTTTGGTTGGTCCGTTTTGGGGTGGTTGGTCGGTTTTGGGTTTGGTTGGTCCGTTTGGGGTTTGGTTGGTCCGTTTCGGGTTTGGTTGGTCCGTTTCGGGTTTGGTTGGTCCGTTTCGGGTTTGGTTGGTCCGTTTTGGGTTTGGTTGGTCCGTTTCGGGTTTGGTTGGTCCGTTTCGGGTTTGGTTGGTCCATTTCGGGTTTGGTTGGTCCGTTTCGGGTTTGGTTGGTCCGTTTTGGGGTTGGTTGGTCGGTTTCGGGTTTGGTTGGTCCGTTTCGGGTTTGGTTGGTCCGTTTCGGGTTTGGTTGGTCCGTTTGGGGTTTGGTTGGTCCATTTCGGGTTTGGTTGGTCCGTTTGGGGTTTGGTTGGTCCGTTTCGGGTTTGGTTGGTCCGTTTGGGTTTGGTTGGTCCATTTCGGGTTTGGTTGGTCCGTTTGGGGTTGGTTGGTCCATTTCGGGTTTGTTGTCGTTTCGGTTTGGTGGTCCGTTTGGGGTTGGTTGGTCGGTTTTGGGTTTAGTTGGTCCGTTTCGGGTTTGGTTGGTCCGTTTCGGGTTTGGTTGGTCCATTTCGGGTTTGGTTGGTCCGTTTCGGGTTTGGTTGGTCCGTTTTGGGGTTGGTTGGTCCGTTTTGGGGTTGGTTGGTCGGTTTCGGGTTTGGTTGGTCCGTTTCGGGTTTGGTTGGTCCGTTTCGGGTTTGGTTGGTCGGTTTTGGGGTTGGTCTGTCCGTTTTGGGGTTGGTTGGTCGGTTTTGGGTTTAGTTGGTCCGTTTTGGGTTTGGTTGGTCCGTTCGGGTTTGGTTGGTCGTTTTGGGGTTGGTCTGTCCTTTTGGGGTTGTTGGTCCGTTTCGGGTTTGGTTGGTCCGTTTCGGGTTTGGTTGGTCGGTTTTGGGGTTGGTCTGTCCGTTTTGGGGTTGGTTGGTCGGTTTTGGGTTTAGTTGGTCCGTTTTGGGTTTGGTTGGTCCGTTTCGGGTTTGGTTGGTCCGTTTTGGGGTTGGTCTGTCCGTTTTGGGGTTGGTTGGTCGGTTTTGGGTTTAGTTGGTCCGTTTTGGGTTTGGTTGGTCCGTTTCGGGTTTAGTTGGTCCGTTTTGGGTTTGGTTGGTCTGTTTTGGGTTTGGTTGGTCCGTTTCGGGTTTGGTCTGTCCGTTTTGGGTTTGGTTGGTCTGTTTTGGGTTTGGTTGGTCCGTTTCGGGTTTGGTTGGTCCGTTTCGGGTTTGGTTGGTCCGTTTTGGGGTTGGTCTGTCCGTTTTGGGGTTGGTCTGTCCGTTTTGGGGTTGGTCTGTCCGTTTTGGGTTTGGTCGGTCCGTTTTGGGTTTGGTCGGTCCGTTTTGGGTTTGGTTGGTCCGTTTCGGGTTTGGTTGGTCCGTTTCGGGTTTGGTTGGTCCGTTTCGGGTTTAGTTGGTCCGTTTCGGGTTTGGTTGGTCTGTTTTGGGGTTGGTCTGTCCGTTTCGGGTTTGGTTGGTCCGTTTTGGGTTTGGTTGGTCGGTTTTGGGTTTAGTTGGTCCGTTTTGGGTTTGGTTGGTCCGTTTTGGGTTTGGTTGGTCTATCTGTATTCGGTTCGGTTGGTCTATTTAGGGTTTGGTTGGTCTGTCCGTTTTGGGGTTGGTTGGTCCGTTTTGGGGTTGGTTGGTCCGTTTTGGGGTTGGTTGGTCCGTTTCGGGTTTGGTTGGTCCGTTTCGGGTTTGGATAGTCCGTTTCGGGTTTGGATAGTCCGTTTCGGGTTTGGTTGGTCCGTTTCGGGTTTGGTTGGTCCGTTTCGGGTTTGGTTGGTCCGTTTCGGGTTTGGATAGTCTGTTTTGGATTTGGTTGGTCGGTTTTGGGTTTGGTTGGTCTGTTTTGGATTTGGTTGGTCTGTTTTGGGTTTCGTTGGTCTCACCGGGTCGTACTGGTCTCTTTTGGGTTGTTTGTCAAAGAGGTCCAGTCGAGGTTCCTAACTCGGGCTTTAACAGAACCTGTTAGGCACAGCATCTTGGTCAGAAACCAACTTGAAGTGAGGATGGTTTTGGGCTCACCTGTGAGCGATTCCTCCCGGCTGGATTTGTTTGACAAAGACACCCTGACTGCTGCTTCCTGTTGGGTTCAGACCAACCACACTGAAGCCCAGTCCTCCAGAAACGGGCCGGGTCATGCTGATCAGCTCGGTGTGACGCCCCTGCAAACAAAATAAGCTCAGAGGTTTGCTTTCCACCTAACAGCACAGGTGCTGAGACTCCGCCTACCTTTGCTGCTGCCAGGATCCACCTCTGTAGGCGGTCAGTCGAGGGCGGAGCCTGAGAGAAGAGTGACGAGGTGCCATTGGTCAGGATGGAGGAGGAGGCTGAGACGGTGGAGGGTTGGACGGCGCTCATGATCAGCTGACCCCGTCTAGAGAAGCTGAAGTCGCTGCGAGCATCAGGAGGCATACTGCTGAGCTGTGGAGGAGAACGGAGAACCATAATGATGGAGAACCTCATACAGAGAACCTCAAGGCTGCGTCCTTGGGCCACTTTTATTCACCACCTATGACGCCTCCTAACTTCGGCTATAGAGAGATCGCTGCTGATGAAACGCCAGAACATCTATGACTGACTGGGTCAGAACTTCCTCCTGATTCGCGTGGAGAAGAGCTGTGACACGAAGGCTGAAGATCCGAGTTCACCTGGACTCAATGAGAAGACCAGACCAAGCAAGAAACCCAAAGGTTCTGATGGACTCACACCTGGACTTCTGACTAGGCTTTTCCACCAAATAAGAACCGGTAGCTGTTTGGTGCTGGTTCCACAGCAGCTACTTAGTGGGTTCAGTTGCTTTCCCCCAAAGCGGACGCAGGAGCTGGGGGAAGGAAACTGGAAGCGTGCGAACATGACGATCTTACAGGTGGAGGTTGTTTGCTTCGTCTCGCTAAGCTTTTATAATCCCAGTTTGTAGCTAGAACCAGTTAGTCATACATAAAGCACCAGTTTGGAACCAAGAAATGGGTTCTTTGGTGCTGGAAAACCAAAGAACCCATTCCAAACCAGCTCCATGGAGCACGGCTGTAAGAAGATCAGAAAGGAACCATGTGGTTTCTAATGCGACTGTGGATCACGAGTTTGGATATTTCCACAGGCGTTTGACCCACAGGTCTACCTGGAGAACCCCGACAGGTCCGGAGTTTCTACTTCTCCGTCTACGTCGAATCGGATAGACGCAGCACTAGGAACGGGCGATATCTAGTTGTTTGGGACACATCGTTTAAAATTCTCCTCACAATAATGATGATAAGTCTAGTTGACGTTGTTTTGTGCGCGCCCAATTCACTGTTCGTGTGTGGAGTGACGAGCATGGCGGCCTGGAGGAGGAAGGATGAGCTGCCTCCAGTTTGGAACTGGTTTGGTTACCAAGCTTTGCAGAAAAACTGATTATAAAGAGCGGAGTATGAGGAATGTCTGATGATACATGAGGCAACGGAAGCGTCAACTACAGGTGGACCTAAGGGACAGAAACCTCCCATCCAGACGATAATAGGCAGCGCTTCTGCTAATGGCGTCACGATACACGATGCTGCTGGACACCAAACAGCCCAGCCAGCGATGTATGAAGAGCGTCACGGTTTGGTACACAATCCTCCGTCTGTAGCGGATTTTTATGGTTCAACTGCAGACGTGTGGAGCAGCAGAGCGACGGAGCCGTAAATTAGCCGTACACAACTTAAACATTAAATATATCATCATCCTTTGTTTCGTTATTGCAATAAATACATGACATTTTGGTGATAAATACTTTAGGCCATATCGTTCATCCGTACACAGCACCATCATCCGTCGGCCTCTCCATCACCTACGCAAAGACGGATGGAGTAGAGCTATAGAAACATCCGTCTCCATCAGCAGAGAGCGTCTGCCTGTGATTGGTCCGTTTCAGTAACAGCTAAGGATGGTTTCACCAGCAGGAGGCGCTATAGTCGCTGTAATCAGTAGTTAATGCAGCGTTTGGCCACTAGAGGCTTTATAATGAAAGGATCATTTATCTATTATGGTCTGTAGGTGATGCTGAACATAAGGAGGTGCAGAGAAACAACCAATCAGACGCTGAGTTTGTTTCCATGAGTTTTTACAGATTAATCAGAACTTAGTTTCTGTTAGTCATTGCTCCTTTAGGAGGAATGTGTTCACAGGCTGAAGGAATAAACTCGTTCACCAGAAACTACACTGCATGCTAGGCAGATCTGCTATGAGAAGGTAGCCCCCCCTACTGTCCTGGTGGGGAACTGCTTCACAACGTAGAACTATAAAGGCAAACAGAGACAGAGATCTCATGTCTGATGGCTGTTTGGTTCTTACAGGATGTTTAAAAAAAACTATTTCCGTTTAATCAGTATTTAATTAATTATTCTCCGTCTTAAATAAATCCCATCCAGCCTGAGTGTGTAACGTTCTGATATTAATATGCATCATCAGAATACAGGATTACAGACGCCACAGCAGCAGATATCTAGAGGACTTTAATCCGACCAGAATGGACCGGTTCTCCAGGACCAGAAGTCTGCAGAGCTCATGTAGATGAAAGATAAACGCTGAGTCATACTGGGTAAAAAAACTCATCCTCCAGGTTTAACCTTTGACCTTTGCTCCGGTTTCTGGAGAGAATGCTCGGGTCCAGTTCTGACCCGTCTCATCGGGTCGGGACCTCTAGGGGAAGTGGTAGTCAGGAGGAGGTTCTCCGTGGTTCTGTTCTAGCTTCACATCCACACAGAACCAGAACCAGTAATGCCTCAGCTCTGCTCCTAACCTGGACCCAAACCGGGTCAGAACTTCAGGTGATGTTCCACACCTTCTGTCTGCGGCGCCACATACAGGCCCGGAAGAGTAACTGCGCCGGTTCTGGATGGAGGACGCTTTAGAAACCATTCAGAACCAGAAGGAGGCCCGTGTCTTCAGCTGGAGAAAGGTTCTGATGAAGTGTCTCTGGGTCGGAGCAGAACCTGCAGCTCCTCACACGTTCCTCACATTCAGACAGAGAGCTCAGGGTTCTGGCTCAGTCCAACCGGGCCGAGCCAGAACCCTGTGCAGAGACTGAACGCTGCAATAAATGAGCATTCCTTCATTTTCCAGCTGCTGACGAGGCGTTCAGGGAACAGTCTGTGTGTGAGGAACAGGAGCGTCTGAAGGAGGAGAAGTTAAAAATGAGGAATCGATAATTCCTCTGCAGGTGATGTATTAACGACCTTTCCTCTCACTTTGTGGAAACGGATCCGTCTGCCGCTGATTCGGGCCGGGCTGACGGAGCAGGACTCATCTCATCAATGCGGCCGTTACTTATTAAAGGCTCCGCCCACGCCTCCGTCGCCACGGTGACCTTCCCAGCACTTAGAGTATGAGGCTCCCCGCGGCCGCTAGCGCTGCCATTACCTTAATTTGGCTGCAGGTTGTTTATTGTAGCAACGTCAGAGCGGGTGGAGGCGAATACTGATGGAGGAGGAGGTCACATGGCACAGGGGGCGGGGCTACACCTGTCAGAGCAGAGGGGGAGGTTCTGATCCGATCCACTGTTCTGGAGGGGTAACTGGAGACACAGCAGAGTCAAGCCTGCAGAACCGAGTAGGTGGAACCAGAACCGGGTGATGTGAGAGCAGAACTGGTTTAGTTGGACCAGAACCAGACGGGTCCGGCCCAGGCGCTGAGAGCAGAACCTGTGGGATCAGCAGAACTTCAGAGCTGGGAGTAAACTGGACCAGTTCAGTAAAACGTCAAAGAGCTGGAAGTTCCAATGCTGACTGGGACCCTGAAGTAACCGTGATGACCCTTGACCTTCTATGCTTTCTATACCAGCAGCCATGACTCAATGAGACCGTCCAATCAGAAAGCAGATGTTCTCAGGGTTTGAATGCTGATGTCATCAACGCCTCTGTTCCCTTTGAGCCAATCGGATCGCAGCAATCCCTGCATTTACTATTAAAGCTCACATCTAATTGGCTGAACCTGCTTGGAGTGAGGCTGCAGCTCAACCTGATTGGACGATAATCAAACACTCCAACCAAGAGTCTCAGAGGCTCCGCCTCGTTTACTAGCTGGTGGGCGGGGCTTGGGATCCAATAGGATCATTCGCTGGTCGGGATGGAGGCCCAAAAGAACCACAATGGTCCCAGGAACTACTGGTCCAAAGCCATCAGCACCAGTAGGTGGCGCTAAAGCTCATCTGGTCATCTCTGATTGGTCTGAAGTGGACCAATCAGAGCACAAGGAGCCATAATAACAGCTGAGTCATCGTCTGATAAACTGCAGGGAAAAATAATCTGAAATGACAACCAGGCTGGTTCTGGTTCTGGTTGGTCTCACCTGGTTCTGGAGCTGCTTGATGGAGTGCTGCAGGGTCAGGATGTGGTTGAACAGCGGGCTCTGCAGCGTCTCCCGCAGGTTGCCCAGGGTATCGCTGTGGGTCCATTCCTCCCTCTGGACCAGCTTGTTCTGGAGGCGGTCCAAAGCTCCCAGAACCTGCTGGCGCTCCGCAGAGGAAACTGGAACACACAGAGACGTCATGTGATCAGGGACAGAACCGCGACCCGGTTTCCTCCTTGGTTTCTGTGGCAGCAGAACCCAACAGAACCTCTGTTGTTCAGGAGAAACGTTCTTATCAGAGGAAGTGAATGATTAGACAGAAGGCGGGACTTACCGACCGGGACGTTGTCCAACATGGTCGTCCTGGAGCCGCCTGAACAAAAACAGCACAAAGGTTCAGTTGGTACAAAAGTCCACGGGCCCTACCAGAACCTGGACTCACCCAGGCATTAAGAGGAAACGGGTCAGCAGAACCAACAGCATAAATACACTGAAGGACCGATTGGGTTTAACAGAACCACTGCAAGTAGTGGGTCAGAACCACTGCAGCTAGCGGGTCAGAACCACTGCAGCTAGTGGGTCAGAACCACTGCAGTTATTGGGTCAGAACCACTGCAGCTAGTGGGTCAGAACCACTGCAGCTAGCGGGTCAGAACCACTGCAGCTAGCGGGTCAGAACCACTGCAGTTAGCGGGTCAGAACCACTGCAGTTACTGGGTCAGAACCACTGCAGCTAGTGGGTCAGAGCCACTGCAGCTAGTGGGTCAGAGCCACTGCAACTAGCGGGTCAGAACCACTGCAACTAGCGGGTCAGAACCACTGCAGCTAGCGGGTCAGAACCACTGGTCAGAACCACTGCAACTAGTGGGTCAGAACCACTGCAGCTAGTGGGTCAGAACCACTGCAACTAGCGGGTCAGAACCACTGCAGCTAGTGGGTCAGAACCACTGCAACTAGTGGGTCAGAACCACTGCAGCTAGTGGGTCAGAACCACTGCAGCTAGCGGGTCAGAACCACTGCAGCTAGTGGGTCAGAACCACTGCAACTAGTGGGTCAGAACCACTGCAAGTAGGGGTCAGAACCACTGCAGCTAGCGGGTCAGAACCACTGCAGCTAGCGGGTCAGAACCACTGCAGCTAGTGGGTCAGAACCACTGCAGCTAGTGGGTCAGAACCACTGCAGCTAGTGGGTCAGAACCACTGCAGCTAGTGGGTCAGAACCACTGCAAGTAGAGGTCAGAACCACTGCATAGGGGTCAGAACCACTGCACTAGTGGGTCAGAACCACTGCAGCTAGCGGGTCAGAACCACTGCAGCTAGTGGGTCAGAACCACTGCAAGTAGGTCAGAACCACTACAGTTATTGGGTCAGAACCACTGCAGTTACTGGGTCAGAACCACTGCAGCTAGTGGGTCAGAACCACTGCAGCTAGTGGGTCAGAACCACTGCAACTAGCGGGTCAGAACAACTGCAGCTAGCGGGTCAGAACCACTGCAGCTAGTGGGTCAGAACCACTGCAGCTAGTGGGTCAGAACCACTGCAACTAGGTCAGAACCACTGCAGTTATTGGGTCAGAACCACTGCAGTTACTGGGTCAGAACCACTGCAGCTAGTGGGTCAGAACCACTGCAGCTAGTGGGTCAGAACCACTGCAACTAGCGGGTCAGAACTCAGAACCACGCACTAGGTAGAACCACTGCACTAGGGTCAGAACCACTGCAGCTAGTGGGTCAGACACCAAACCACTGCAGCTAGTGGGTCAGACCACTGCAACTAGGGTCAGAACCACTGCACTAGCGGGTCAGAACCACTGCAGCTACGGGTCAGAACCACTGCAGCTAGTGGGTCAGAACCACTGCAGTTATTGGGTCAGAACCACTGCAGTTATTGGGTCAGAACCACTGCAGCTAGTGGGTCAGAACCACTGCAACTAGGGTCAGAACCACTGCAGCTAGCGGGTCAGAACCACTGCAGCTAGTGGGTCAGAACCACTGCAGCTAGTGGGTCAGAACCACTGCAGCTAGTGGGTCAGAACCACTGCAGCTAGTGGGTCAGAACCACTGCAGCTAGTGGGTCAGAACCACTGCAGCTAGCGGGTCAGAACCACTGCAACTAGCGGGTCAGAACCACTGCAGCTAGCGGGTCAGAACCACTGCAGCTAGCGGGTCAGAACCACTGCAGCTAGTGGGTCAGAACCACTGCAGCTAGTGGGATAGAACCACTGCAGTTATTGGGTCAGAACCACTGCAGGTAGTGGGATAGAACCACTGCAGCTAGTGGGTCAGAACCACTGCAGTTACTGGGTCAGAACCACTGCAGTTATTGGGTCAGAACCACTGCAGTTATTGGGTCAGAACCACTGCAGCTAGTGGGTCAGAACCACTGCAGCTAGCGGGTCAGAACCACTGCAAGTAGAGATCAGAACCACTGCAACTAGTGGGTCAGAACGACTGCAGCTAGCGGGTCAGAACCACTGCAGCTAGTGGGTCAGAACCACTGCAAGTAGAGATCAGAACCACTACAGTTATTGGGTCAGAACCACTGCAGTTACTGGGTCAGAACCACTGCAGCTAGTGGGTCAGAACCACTGCAGCTAGTGGGTCAGAACCACTGCAACTAGCGGGTCAGAACAACTGCCGTTATTGGGTCAGAACCACTGCAGCTAGTGGGATAGAACCACTGCAGCTAGTGGGTCAGAACCACTGCAGCTAGTGGGTCAGAACCACTGCAGCTAGTGGGTCAGAACCACTGCAGCTAGTGGGTCAGAGCCACTGCAACTAGCGGGTCAGAACCACTGCAACTAGCGGGTCAGAACCACTGCAGCTAGCGGGTCAGAACCACTGCAGCTAGCGGGTCAGAACCACTGCAGTTATTGGGTCAGAACCACTGCAGTTATTGGGTCAGAACCACTGCAGCTAGTGGGTCAGAACCACTGCAGCTAGCGGGTCAGAACCACTGCAAGTAGAGATCAGAACCACTGCAACTAGTGGGTCAGAACGACTGCAGCTAGCGGGTCAGAACCACTGCAGCTAGTGGGTCAGAACCACTGCAAGTAGAGATCAGAACCACTACAGTTATTGGGTCAGAACCACTGCAGTTACTGGGTCAGAACCACTGCAGCTAGTGGGTCAGAACCACTGCAGCTAGTGGGTCAGAACCACTGCAACTAGCGGGTCAGAACCACTGCAACTAGTGGGATAGAACCACTGCAGCTAGTGGGATAGAACCACTGCAGCTAGTGGGTCAGAACCACTGCAGCTAGCGGGTCAGAACCACTGCAACTAGCGGGTCAGAACCACTGCAACTAGCAGGTCAGAACCACTGCAGCTAGCGGGTCAGAACCACTGCAGCTAGTGGGTCAGAACCACTGCAGTTATTGGGTCAGAACCACTGCAGTTACTGGGTCAGAACCACTGCAGCTAGTGGGATAGAACCACTGCAGCTAGTGGGTCAGAACCACTGCAGCTATTGGGTCAGAACCACTGCAGTCACTGGGTAGGAACCACTGCAGTTACTGGGTCAGAACCACTGCAGTTAGCGGGTCAGAACCACTGCAGTTAGCGGGTCAGAACCACTGCAGTTAGCGGGTCAGAACCACTGTAAATAAAGATCAGAACCACTGCAACTAGTGGGTCAGAACCACTGCAGCTAGTGGGTCAGAACCACTGCAACTAGCGGGTCAGAACCACTGCAGCTAGCGGGTCAGAACCACTGCAACTAGTGGGTCAGAACAACTGCAGCTAGCGGGTCAGAACCACTGCACAGGGGTCAGAACCACTGCAGTAGTGGGTCAGAACCACTGCAACTAGTGGTCAGAACCACTGCAACTAGAGATCAGAACCACTGCAACTAGGGGTCAGAACCACTGCAGCTAGCGGGTCAGAACCCTGCAGTTATGGGTCAGAACCACTGCAGCTATTGGGTCAGAACCACTGCAGTTATTGGGTCAGAACCACTGCAGCTAGTGGGTCAGAACCACTGCAACTAGAGGACAGAACCACTGCAGCTAGCGGGTCAGAACCACTGCAGCTAGTGGGTCAGAACCACTGCAGCTAGTGGGTCAGAACCACTGCAACTAGTGGGATAGAACCACTGCAACTAGTGGGATAGAACCACTGCAGCTAGCGGGTCAGAACCACTGCAGCTAGCGGGTCAGAACCACTGCAGCTAGTGGGTCAGAACCACTGCAGTTATTGGGTCAGAACCACTGCAGTTATTGGGTCAGAACCACTGCAGCTAGTGGGTCAGAGCCACTGCACTAGGGCAGAACCACGCAACAGCGGGTCAGAACCACTGCAGCAGCGGGTCAGAACCACTCAACAAACACCTGCAGCTAGCGGGTCAGAACCACTGCAGCTAGCGGGTCAGAACAACTGCAGCTAGCGGGTCAGAACCACTGCAGCTAGTGGGTCAGAACCACTGCAGCTAGCGGGTCAGAACCACTGCAACTAGCGGGTCAGAACCACTGCAGCTAGCGGGTCAGAACCACTGCAGTTATTGGGTCAGAACCACTGCAGCTAGCGGGTCAGAACCACTGCAGTTATTGGGTCAGAACCACTGCAGTTATTGGGTCAGAACCACTGCAGCTAGCGGGTCAGAACCACTGCAGCTAGTGGGTCAGAACAACTGCAGCTAGCGGGTCAGAACCACTGCAGCTAGTGGGTCAGAACCACTGCAACTAGTGGGTCAGAACCACTGCAGCTAGTGGGTCAGAACCACTGCAGCTAGTGGGATAGAACCACTGCAGCTAGTGGGTCAGAACCACTGCAGCTAGCGGGTCAGAACCACTGCAGCTAGCGGGTCAGAACCACTGCAGCTAGTGGGTCAGAACCACTGCAACTAGTGGGTCAGAACCACTGCAAGTAGAGATCAGAACCACTGCAGCTAGTGGGTCAGAACCACTGCAGCTAGCGGGTCAGAACCACTGCAGTTACTGGGTCAGAACCACTGCAGCTAGCGGGTCAGAACCACTGCAGTTATTGGGTCAGAACCACTGCAGCTAGTGGGTCAGAACCACTGCAAGTAGAGATCAGAACCACTGCAGCTAGTGGGTCAGAACCACTGCACCTAGTGGGTCAGAACGACTGCAGCTAGCGGGTCAGAACCACTGCAGCTAGTGGGTCAGAACCACTGCAAGTAGAGATCAGAACCACTACAGTTATTGGGTCAGAACCACTGCAGTTACTGGGTCAGAACCACTGCAGCTAGTGGGTCAGAACCACTGCAGCTAGTGGGTCAGAACCACTGCAACTAGCGGGTCAGAACAACTGCAGCTAGCGGGTCAGAACCACTGCAGCTAGTGGGTCAGAACCACTGCAACTAGTGGGTCAGAACCACTGCAACTAGCGGGTCAGAACCACTGCAGCTAGTGGGTCAGAACCACTGCAGTTATTGGGTCAGAACCACTGCAGTTATTGGGTCAGAACCACTGCAGCTAGCGGGTCAGAACCACTGCAACTAGCGGGTCAGAACCACTGCAGCTAGCGGGTCAGAACCACTGCAGTTATTGGGTCAGAACCACTGCAGCTAGCGGGTCAGAACCACTGCAGTTATTGGGTCAGAACCACTGCAGTTATTGGGTCAGAACCACTGCAGCTAGCGGGTCAGAACCACTGCAGCTAGTGGGTCAGAACCACTGCAGCTAGCGGGTCAGAACCACTGCAGCTAGTGGGTCAGAACCACTGCAACTAGTGGGTCAGAACAACTGCAGCTAGCGGGTCAGAACCACTGCAGCTAGTGGGTCAGAACCACTGCAGCTAGCGGGTCAGAACCACTGCAGCTAGTGGGTCAGAACCACTGCAACTAGTGGGTCAGAACCACTGCAGCTAGTGGGTCAGAACCACTGCAGTTACTGGGTCAGAACCACTGCAACTAGTGGGTCAGAACCACTGCAGCTAGTGGGTCAGAACCACTGCAACTAGTGGGTCAGAACCACTGCAGTTATTGGGTCAGAACCACTGCAGCTAGTGGGTCAGAACCACTGCAGCTAGCGGGTCAGAACCACTGCAGCTAGTGGGTCAGAACCACTGCAGCTAGTGGGTCAGAACCACTGCAACTAGTGGGTCAGAACCACTGCAGCTAGTGGGTCAGAACCACTGCAACTAGTGGGTCAGAACCACTGCAGTTATTGGGTCAGAACCACTGCAGTTACTGGGTCAGAACCACTGCAGTTACTGGGTCAGAACCACTGCAGCTAGTGGGTCAGAACCACTGCAGCTAGCGGGTCAGAACCACTGCAAGTAGAGATCAGAACCACTGCAGCTAGTGGGTCAGAACCACTGCAAGTAGAGATCAGAACCACTGCAGCTAGTGGGTCAGAACCACTGCAAGTAGAGATCAGAACCACTACAGCTAGTGGGTCAGAACCACTGCAACTAGTGGGTCAGAACCACTGCAACTAGTGGGTCAGAACCACTGCAACTAGTGGGTCAGAACCACTGCAGCTAGCGGGTCAGAACCACTGCAGCTAGTGGGTCAGAACCACTGCAGCTAGCGGGTCAGAACCACTGCAACTAGTGGGTCAGAACCACTGAGGTTATTGGGTCAGAACCACTGCAGTTAGTGGGTCAGAACCACTGCAGTTAGCGGGTCAGAACCACTGCAGCTAGTGGGTCAGAACCACTGCAGCTAGTGGGTCAGAACCACTGCAGCTAGTGGGTCAGAACCACTGCAGGTAACGGATCAGAACCCCAGACAGAAAGGTCCGGTAGCAGCAGCAGACCCACTGGGTCAAAGGAGACAGGAAAAAAATCTCAGGTTCTTATCAGTGATGAATCCAACAGGTTCTAAATCATTAACCGGGTCAGAACCACCAAGGCTAAATATATTCTGTACAGACTGTGTAAATGCGCATGCACACTGTAGGCAACAATAGCTGCCAGAAGCAGCTCCTCACAGGTGTTCTTCAGGTCAATGCCTTAAAGGTCTTCTGCTCAGGTGAGAAAAAATCCAGGTAAACAGTCAGAACCGAGTTTACCTGAACAGTTCCACACCTGATCATCCAGCACGAAGCACAGAACCACCAGAACCCTGAAGGACCCGGTCACACACCTGAGCTCACCTGAGAGGAACCAGGAAGTGAGACTGCGCGATTTCTAGGGGCGCGGTTAGAGAAAATCTGCAGTTTACGGAGTTTAACCCACAACCTTATTGACCCTGAAGGTATCAATGTGGTTCCGAAAGGTCCAGGTGAACTTCCCGCAGGTGAGACAGGTGTGTCAAACTTAACAAGCAGGTGAGAATAAAACCCGTTTAATCTGGTTTAAACAGCTGGACCTGAACGCAGCTTCGTTCAACGTGAGGAACTTTAACAGGTTCTGTTCAGCCGAACCCGCCCGAACTGACCCCCACGGAACCAAGCAGCTGCAGCCCGCACTGACCCAGTCTGCCCGCAGCTAAACTGCTAACTCCGCTGTCCACACCGAACCAGAACCAGAACTCACCTGCTTAATACCGACCCAGCAACACAGAACCGAACCTCCTACAGTCCACCGGGTCCAAACGCAGCTCGAAAACCATCCGGAACTGGGACCCGACTCACTTTGACTGGACCCAGTTTGGCACCAGTATCGTTCTGAGGATGCATTCAGATGCCGTGGGAAATAATAGCTGCTGCTGCGATTTCTTGATTTGAACCACGCTGGGAACTTTCATAGACCATCAGAGGATCCGGCTCGGTTCGGTTCTGTCTTCCACTTCTGGTTCTACACTGACCCGTTCATGTTAGTGTCTGATTCTGATTTAAATAATAAAGTTATCTTATGTTCATTAGTAAAAATATATCCTGTGTTTTATAAATGTAAAAAAAAAAAATCTTCTATAAACTGTAAAAATAATAAAACCATAAAGGTTTTAAGTTTGAATGAGATAAATTATGTTTTTTTACATTTAGTTCATTTTTCCTGTTTCATAAATAAAATAAAAAATTGAATCACTGTTTGTTTTTACATGTAGAAATGTAAAATGATTTTAAGGAATAAATTATTCTAGTACTTTAGCTGTTTTATGAAAAAATATAAAGCTGATTTAAACGTAAATACAAAACTTTTTTTCTTCTTTTTTTGATATATCCAAATATATAAACGAACTGGGTCATTTTTTGTATGCAAAAGCGAATATAGATTATTTTCTAAATTCATATTTGAAGCAAATATATAATTGTTGTGGGTTAAAACTAAAAGCGCATTGGTTAATGAACGTCCTGTTTGGGAGCAGCAGGACAGACTGAACCTGAACTCACCATGATCCGTCCAGGTGCAGTCTGAGGTTCTAGTTCTACTTGCTGAAACCAGAACCACAGCAGAACCTGCGGGGTCTGGGTCTAGAACAGCAGGTCCATGTTGGTTCTGCTCCATCTCTCTGGGGCTAACAGGCGGTTCCGAAGCGCTTGGGTTAACCTGAGATGTAACCTGAACGTCTCATCTGCAGCAGGTGGGTCGCTCTGATTTCCCACCGTCCTCTGAGGCAACGCTCGGTCACGTGATGGTTGGGTCATCATGGCGGCTTCCTTCAGACGGCTACTGCAGCTGATGCTCCTGATGTTCTGCTGCGGTTCTGGTTCTGGTTCTGGTGTCAGACCGACTGAGGCTGAAGAGGTGGAGGACTGCAGACACCTGAGACTGGGACAATATCCTTCTAGTCACGTGACGCTGCGTAGATCACCTGTATAGGAAGTCATTAGGAGCCGCTAGCTTAGCCTAGCTTAGCTTAGCCTAGCTTAGCCTAGCTTAGCTTAGGCTGTAGTTTATCTCTCATAGATTCTGAAGTTTTTCTGTCGTTTAACGAGCTGCTGGTTAAAACGAACCTATTGGTTCTGACCCAGAAGGATTCGGTCCAGCTTTAAACGAGAATGAATCATCGTAATTTGGTCACCAATACGAAGCAGAGCAGATTAAATCGTTTCTGACTAAATATTAAATAAATCTAAAAGTTAAAAATAAATTACTGGGACCGAAGATTCAAACACATATTTATATTTTTGTATTTATTTGAGATAAAAAAAAATCATTTTAAATAATATGTATTTACAATTTGTTTTGTTTGTACGTTCAGCTCAAATATTTAGCAAGAATTTTGTAATGAAACATAATTTAATTCAATTCAGTTTATTTATATAGCGCCATTTCACAACAGATGTCATCTCAAGGCACTTTACAAGAAAAGTTATTACAATACAATGTTTAATGTAGAAATTACAGAACCACAGAAGATTGCGTCGTGGGATTCTCAGCAATCCCTCACACTGAGCAAGCATGCAGCGACAGTGGGAAGGAAAAACTCCCTTTTAACAGGAAGAAACCTCCGGCAGAACCAGGCTCAGCACAAGCGGTTATCTGCCGCGACCGTCTGTGGCTTGGAGAATACATAACAGAGACACAGAAAGAGCAACAGAACTGATGCAGAAGTTTGTTGCAGGACGTGGAGAATTTTCCGTCACTGCAATGCCATCTTAGTCAGGGTCGTCAAGCAGGGCTAATCCGGAGCACCTACTATAATAGAAAACAGGTTAGTGCTTGAATTGACAGCACATCATGCAGTTGGGGAGAAGTAGGAGAGAAAGTAGGAACAGACCCTAATAATGTCCTCCAACAGCCTAAAGCAGCATAGCTACTAACATTAACCTGTCTCCTAGCTACTAGGAGACCTGGCTACTAACACTTTCTACCTGGCTTACATTAATCTATCTCTACCTAGCTACTCTACCTCTGTCACCTATCTCTTCCTAACTTTTGACACTCTGCCTGACTACTAACATTAACCTGTCTCTTCCTATCTACCTGTCTGACCTGACTCTAACTACCTATAAACATATCTCTAACTGTAAGCTTTGTCAAAGAGGAAAGTTTTTAGCCTAGTTTTAAAGATAGACAAATTGTCTGCTTCACGAACCAACCCTGGGAGCCGGTTCCATAGGAGGGGAGCCTGATAGCTGAAAGATCTGCCACCCATTCTACTTTTAGAAATCCTAGGAACTACCGTAAACCTGCAGTCTGAGAGCGAAGGTCTCTGTTAGGAACATATGGAACAATCAGGTCTCTTATGTATGATGGAGCTAGATTATTAAGGGCTTTATATGTCAGAAGGAGGATCTTGAATTCTATTCTAGATTTTACTGGGAGCCAGTGAAGAGAAGCTAAAACAGGGGAAATGTGATCTCTTCTTTTAATATTCATCAGAATCCTAGCAGCAGCATTTTGAACTAACTGAAGACTTTTAATTGTATTCTGTGGACTACCTGATAATAGACAGTTACAGTAATCCAGCCTTGAAGTAACAAATGCATGGACTAGTTTTTCAGCATCATTCCTGGACAGGATGGTTCTAATTTTTGCAATATTCCTAAGGTGAAAAAAGGAAATCCTACAGACTTCTTTAATGTGAGTTCTAAATGACATATCTTGGTCAAAAATGACACCGAGGTTTTTTGCTTTATTACTGGAGGCTAATTTAATGCCGTCCAGGTGAAGGGGCTGACTAAGTAGTTTCTTTTTCAGAGCTTCTGGTCCAAAGACGACAACTTCTGTTTTATCAGAATTTAGAAGCAAGAAGTTTAGAGTCATCCAAGTTTTTATGTCTTCCAGACATGCCTGTAGTCTACCTAACTGATTGGATTCATCAGGATTTATGGATAGATATAGCTGTGTATCATCTGCGTAACTATGGAATTTTATCCCATGCTGCCTAATTATTTTACCAATAGGAAGCATATATATAGTAAAGAGAATCGGCCCAAGCACTGAACCCTGTGGTACTCCGCAAGTAACTATTGAGGTTGAGGAAGATCTATTGTTTACCTGAACAAACTGAAATCTGTTAGACAAATAAGATTTAAACCAACCTAGTGCTGTTCCTATTATACCGACACTTTGAAGCCTTTCTATGAGAATATTGTGGTCAACAGTGTCAAAGGCAGCACTGAGATCTAACAGGACCAGAATGGTCACCAGTCCATTGTCTGAGGCTATGAGAATATCATTAGTAACCTTCACCAGAGCTGTTTCAGTGCTGTGATGAGCTCTAAAGCCTGACTGAAACTTCTCAAACAGCTCATTATTGTTTAAATGCTCACATATCTGGTGTGCAACTATTTTCTCAAGAATTTTAGATAAGAAGGGAAGATTAGATATCGGTCTATAGTTAATTAAGTCGTTTTGATCAAGAGAGGGTTTCTTAAGTAGAGGTTTAATTACAGCAATCTTAAACTCCTGTGGTACATATCCATTGACTAAGTTCTTTATTTTATTTCTATTTTTAATTGATTGATCCAGAAGCAGCTTTCCTTTTTATGGAAGAGAAATTTTAGTTCATTTTATTGAAGGGATGGTTAGAACCTGCCTGGTTCTGGTTCTGGTTCTTTGACTCTGCTCACGTATCTCTGCAAAGAGCCGAGGATCGATGAAGCCACGCAGGAACCGGAGAACTGCCGACACGGAACCGCGTCCGGTGAGTCCGCTCCGTCTGGAGAACATCCCACATGTTTATTTCGGTTCTGGTTCTGGTCCAGTTCTGTGCTCCGTTTGGTTCCCTGGTTCTCAACCTCAGTAGGAAATCTAGATGAAGTTATGAACGAGATGTTCTGACCCGTCTGCGTTCTGATGGTTTATTCCATCACTTTAAAACGCAACGGAAGTCAGAACCAGAACCATGTTTAGAACCAGAACCATGTCTGACTGGTGATAAACCTGGTTCTGGTTCTGTGAGTGTAACCGGGTCTGTGTGTCTGCAGTGGACTGTCTCCCGGCTCCTAACATCACCTGTCGGCTGTCCAACGGAACCGAGGTCCGGTTCAGCGGTGAGGAGGTGGGCTTCACTAAAACCATCTCCTGCAGGAACGTGTGAGTGTTTCCGGGCCGGGTCCAGAACTTTACCGACCCGATGGAGTCACAATCGGCGAACGGAGCACCCGGGGAACTCCATGAACTGAATCCGGGTCAAAATGTTCTGCTTCCTTTCAGGACCGGTTACTCCTACAAGGTTGCCGTGGCGCTGTCTCTGTTTCTGGGCTGGCTGGGAGCGGACCGGTTCTACCTGGGATACCCGGCCCTCGGTACCGCCACACACACACACACACACACACACACACACACACACACACACACACAGAGGTCAGAGGTCGCTCTTCATTAATTATAGCTTCCAGGTTTGCTTTTTTATTTATATGTATTTCTTCTTAATTGCTGTAATTTATTTTTATATATTTTGTTTTTTTATTTCAAAATGATATTTTTATTGTTTAGAACGTTATTATTCGTAACTGTTGTTTTATAATTAATCCGTTAGTGAGGAAACTAGTGGTTCTGGTGTGTGTGAAACGGTCCAGTTTGTTAGAGGAGCCACAGAACCAGAACTAAAGCTGGGTTTTATGCATGTTTTATCTGAAGCAGGTCAGAGGTCAAAGGTCAGATATGAAGGTTCTGAGGGGGAGTCAGCCGCTCTAACATTCCCTCTGTGTTCTCAGGCCTGCTCAAGTTCTGCACCGTCGGGTTCTGTGGGATCGGAACTCTGATTGACTTCATTCTGATCGCCATGCAGGTGAGTCCAGGCCGGCCAATCGGACACTTAGAAAGCCGTCCAATCGGACGCTAAGAGGCCGTCCGATCGGACGCTTAGAAGCCGTCCAATCGGACGCTTAGAAGCCGTCCAATCGGACGCTTGGAGGCCGTCCAACCGGACGCTTGGAGGCCGTCCAATCGGACGCTTAGAAGCCGTCCAATCGGACGCTTTGAGGCCGTCTAATCGGACGCTTAGAAGCCGTCCAATCGGACGCTTGGAGGCCGTCCAATCGGACGCTTGGAGGCCGTCCAATCGGACGCTTAGAAGCCGTCCAATCGGACGCTTGGAGGCCGTCCAATCGGACGCTTTGAGGCCGTCCAATCGGACGCTTAGAAGCCGTCCAATCGGACGCTTGGAGGCCGTCCAATCGGACGCTTGGAGGCCGTCCAACCGGACGCTTGGAGGCCGTCCAACCGGACGCTTGGAGGCCGTCCAATCGGACGCTAAGAGGCCGTCCGATCGGACGCTTAGAAGCCGTCCAATCGGACGCTTAGAAGCCGTCCAATCGGACGCTTTGAGGCCGTCTAATCGGACGCTTAGAAGCCGTCCAATCGGACGCTTGGAGGCCGTCCAATCGGACGCTTGGAGGCCGTCCAATCGGACGCTTAGAAGCCGTCCAATCGGACGCTTGGAGGCCGTCCAATCGGACGCTTTGAGGCCGTCCAATCGGACGCTTAGAAGCCGTCCAATCGGACGCTTGGAGGCCGTCCAATCGGACGCTTGGAGGCCGTCCAACCGGACGCTTGGAGGCCGTCCAACCGGACGCTTGGAGGCCGTCCAATCGGACGCTAAGAGGCCGTCCGATCGGACGCTTAGAAGCCGTCCAATCGGACGCTTAGAAGCCGTCCAATCGGACGCTTTGAGGCCGTCTAATCGGACGCTTAGAAGCCGTCCAATCGGACGCTTGGAGGCCGTCCAATCGGACGCTTGGAGGCCGTCCAATCGGACGCTTAGAAGCCGTCCAATCGGACGCTTGGAGGGTGGACCGTCCAATCGGACGCTTAGAAGCCGTCCAATCGGACGCTTAGAGCCGTCCAATCGGACGCTTGGAGGCCGTCCAATCGGACGCTTGGAGGCCGTCCAACCGGACGCTTGGAGGCCGTCCAACCGGACGCTAAGAGGCCGTCCAATCGGACGCTTGGAGGCCGTCCAATCGGACGCTTAGAAGCCGTCCAATCGGACGCTTGGAGGCCGTCCAATCGGACGCTTGGAGGCCGTCCAATCGGACGCTTGGAGGCCGTCCAATCGGACGCTTGGAGGCCGTCCAATCGGACGCTTGGAGGCCGTCCAATCGGACGCTTAGAAGCCGTCCAATCGGACGCTTAGAAGCCGTCCAATCGGACGCTTTGAGGCCGTCTAATCGGACGCTTAGAAGCCGTCCAATCGGACGCTTGGAGGCCGTCCAATCGGACGCTTGGAGGCCGTCCAATCGGACGCTTGGAGGCCGTCCAATCGGACGCTTGGAAGCCGTCCAATCGGACGCTTGGAAGCCGTCCAATCGGACGCTAAGAGGCCGTCCAATCGGACGCTTGGAAGCCGTCCAATCGGACGCTAAGAGGCCGTCCAATCGGACGCTTAGAAGCCGTCCGATCGGACGCTTGGAAGCCGTCCGATCGGACGCTTGGAAGCCGTCCGATCGGACGCTTGGAGGCCGTCCGATCGGACGCTTGGAAGCCGTCCGATCGGACGCTTGGAAGCCGTCCAATCGGACGCTTGGAAGCCGTCCAATCGGACGCTTGGAGGCCGTCCAATCGGACGCTTGGAGGCCGTCCAATCGGACGCTTGGAGGCCGTCCAATCGGACGCTTAGAAGCCGTCCAACCGGACGCTAAGAGGCCGTCCAATCGGACGCTTGGAGGCCGTCCGATCGGACGCTTAGAAGCCGTCCAATCGGACGCTTGGAGGCCGTCCAATCGGACGCTTGGAGGCCGTCCAATCGGACGCTTGGAGGGCGTCCAATCGGACGCTTAGAAGCCGTCCAATCGGACGCTAAGAGGCCGTCCGATCGGACGCTTGGAGGCCGTCCAATCGGACGCTTAGAAGCCGTCCAATCGGACGCTAAGAGGCCGTCTAATCGGACGCTTGGAGGCCGTCCGATCGGACGCTTAGAAGCCGTCCAATCGGACGCTTGGAGGCCGTCCAATCGGACGCTTGGAAGTCGTCCAACTGGGTTTTAGATTAAATTCTGAACATAATTTTTATTTTTCAATCTGATAATAAAGCAGAACTTTTGACCTGCTGGACCTCAGTGGTTCTCTGAACAGAACCGGTTCTGTCTCCTGCAGATCGTGGGTCCGGCTGACGGGTCCAGCTACATCGTGGATTATTACGGCGCCCGACTGACCCGCCTGTCCATCACCAACGAGACGTACAGGAAGCCTCACCTGGCGCTCTGATCACACCTGGATGGAGCCGTAACTCCAGAACTTTGGGTCCGTCTCTGCTGGAGTATCAGAACCTGGTTCCACTTCAGAGTACTGCAGGTTCCTTTAACCCAGAGTCTGCCCGGTAACAGCTGATGCTCTCTCTGCAGGCGTTTCCATGTACAGCAGCTGCAGGAAGTCCTTCAGCCTCTTGAGTTCCTCTGGTTCCATCAGCCGTCCCATTCCTGGAGATAACCCCCCCCCCCCCGTGTCCTCCATGTTCTACGTTTCCTCCATATTTCTGTATTTTCTACATCTTCTATATTTTCTTGTTTATATGTTTCCCTTTAAGTTATACATTTAATAATAAAACATTTTGTGTTATTCTGCGTATCGTTTTTATTTACAGACATGGATGGTTCTAGGATGTTCTAAAAGGTCCATTATTCCATCTCTGAAGGTTCTGCTGGACAACCTGTAGATGTTCCTCAGACGTTCTATACGCTGTCGCTGGTTTTCATTTGAATCGTTGAGGTAAAGAAACAGTTTCTGCTTTCTGCTTAAACACGAGTTCCGTTAAACATCTGAGGAGAACCAGAAGTTTGATCCCCGTTTCTGTTAGCAAGGATCCGTCACACTGAAGCATTATAAGAGCAAACGGGTTACCATAGAAGCTCCAGGATGGTTCTGATCCCAGTCAGTGTGTAAAACCTTCCTGGTCCTGGGACCAGCAAACCAGTTAGCAAACCAGTCCTTCCTTGGTTAACTAACCAGCTGTTAAACTACTTAACAAAATGGCAGTTTAGCTAGATAATCAACCCTTTGTTAAACGAGTTAGTGAATCAGGCACTCAGCCACTTGGTGAACCGGCTGTTCAACTAGGTTAGATAACTAGATGTTCAACTGGCTAACTGTCTGTTCAACCAGTTACTTAACCAGGCATTCATCTAGCTAGTTAACCAGACCTTCAAGTAGTTAATGAACCAGTTGTTCAACCAGTTAGCAAACCAGGCGCTGAACTAGCTAGTGAACTGGCCGTTAAACTAATTAAAGAACAGGGCGTTTAACAAACCGTCCATTTAACTTATGAACCAGCTGTCCAGTTAATAAACCAGCCGTTCAACTAGTTAAGGAACTGGTCCTTTAACCAGTCAGAGAACTGGTTGCTAAACGATTCATCGATCCGTGTGCTCAACCAGTTCTTTAACCATTTAGCAAAGCTTTCCTCCATCAGTTTCCCTAACTGGTTGCCCAACCAGCTAGTGAACCGGTCACTCAACCAGTTAATGAACTGGTTAGTGAAACGCTCGGTGGACCAATTAGTAACCCGGTTGCTCAATCAGTTGGTGAACAGGTCCTTAAAGGCGCAGTGTGTAATTATCAGCCAGTAGGGGGCAGTGCATACCTAAATTATAACAAACATGCGGTATCTGTGTCTTGGAGTAAGAAACTCAACAACAGAGGTCCAACTAGTTCTGTTTTCCCTGAGAATGATCTATTAGCAGCAACATGACGAGCACATCAGTCTCTCTTTCATCGCTTGGAACTAGCAAAGAGGTAAAAATGTATTTATGGAGAAACTTTTTAGCATTTTGAGGTGAAATCAATGTTTTAATAGCGGGCGTGTTCCGTGCGTTTTGTCCATCCGGGCTCCTGTAGAAGTAAAGACGTCATCTAATATGGCTTTCCCCTGAAAAGAAGACCCACGCCTATGTATTTTAAAACTGATTTTTAAAGTCATATTTTACAATATCGCCAATATTTTGCAATTAATGTGCTTTAGGTAATTATTATTACATTATATTTTAATGGCTATTTTCAAAGATGTACTGCAAAACTACACACTGTCACTTTAAACCAGTTGGCAAAACAGCTGTTCAAGTAGTTAGCAAACCCATGGCTCATCTAGTTCATTGAATCATTGGTTCAGCAGCCAGAACACGATCCACTCTGAGTCAGAAGGGAACGACCTTTGACCTGAGGAAACTGAACTCAGGTAGCAGAATCAGCTGAAGGCCTGCAGGAGTCGGTGATTGGAAACCTCAGTGGAAAAGTGATCAGAGCTGTGGAAGAACGGATGGATGAACAGAGATACTAAAGACATGGAGAGAAGAAATGATGGATGAGCAGCAGAAGATGTGTGTAGATACAGACGAAGAACCAACAACAGAAGATGTGTGTAGATACAGACAAAGAACCAACAACAGAAGATGTGTGTAGATACAGACGAAGAACCAACAACAGAAGATGTGTGTAGATACAGACGCAGAACCAACAGGAGGATCTTTGTTCCTCAGAGGAGAAGTCGACCTCTCAGAGTAAATGTCTCCTCCACAGGGAGATAAAATCATATTTAAGATCCTGGAGAGCTCTGTGTTTGAAGGAGGAGGAGGAGGAGGAGGAGGAGGAGGAGGAGGTCTTCCTCTCCAAACTCTCTGATATATTTTAAGGCTTGACCTCCTAACATGAATACATCAGAGAAGATTCCATGTTTTTATTTCGCCTCAGCTACAGAAACCAAACATTAGGAAAGTTGGTGCAGAACCCTGGGAGCTCTAAAACAGGAGAACCTTTCATAGACCCTAATCAGAACGCTGATTAGTGACAGGTGAAGGATAAAACCTGACCTGAGGAGGGAGGAGCCAACAGAACCATCAGAGGACGTTTGACTTCTACTGACCTTCAGGAGACATTTCTACTTCAGTGGACAGCAGGTTCTGTCCAGAGGACAGGACTCTAGACCGTTCTGTTCTGTCTGAATGTGTTAAATAACCTTATAGTAGCTGTTAACAAAATACATATATAAGTTAGAATAGTGTATTGAATAACTTTACTGTTCATAAATGTTCTTATTTAGTTGATACATATTTTACATCTTTTCATAAATCATGTTTTAACACATTTAACCTGTCAGCTATATTATATTCTGGTTTTTAATAATTCCCAACAGACTCCAGATTATCTTTTCCTCCCCAACCAGCTAATATGATTTATTAAGATGAATTTAGAAGCTGTTCTCAGCGCTCACTGTGTCACACTATAAACCGTCCGTGTAGCAACATTATAACCCAAAGCAGCTGCTGTTCCCCTTATTGGTTATGATGTCATTATGATGTCATTATGATGCTCATAGGCTGCATTAATAAGTCAGAGTGGGAGAAGAACGCGCCTCTTTGCTTCTCACTGATCCAGCATCGATTAACAGGAGATGATTTTAATGTAGCGCTGATACACATCAGCCTGGATGGAATCCACCCGGGCTTCATTGGTGGAGCTGATTAAACCTGGAGTGAACTGTTAGGATAATGTAAGCCAGGATATTTGACATGAGCCTGGATTTGTTGGGTTTATTTCATGGAACCCCCCCACCCCCCCCACGGACTCACCTGGACCAATCACAGCAGCAGGAAACCATAAGACCAATGTCTCCTCCTCGCTCTGCTGGGGTCTAAGTTACTTATTACTCTACAACACACACAAACACACAGGGTGACTAGTGCTAATGTGTGTGTGGACGTGAAGAGCGTTAATCCTATGATTGCTATTAAATGGGGGGGGGGGGGGGGGGCGTGTCTGTGGTCGTTCGTTAAGGCGCTGTCACCGTGGTAACCTTTTGCTCCCTCAGCTGATCAGTTTTCCATGCGTGGATGTTCCCGATGCGGCCCTGAAGGCAACATGTTTACCAGATCATATAGAACAGAATAATTGTTTAAACACAAATGTGCAATCAGAACAGAAACAAAAACAAATATTTCCATCATGTACAATAGTAATAAAAACAGAATACTGTACAGTTATTAAGGTTAAGTACAGATAAAGGGGTAAACCTGGTTGAAAAGTACAGATATTAAAAAGTAAAAGTATAACTTTTATATATAGTCTGTTTAGCTGGGAGCATTTCTGGTAATAAAGTCTAACAGCTGCAGAAATGATCCTTCATCGTCTCCCAGCACCTGCACTGGATCCAGGGGGCGCTGTAGAGCAGAGCTGGCCTTCCTGATGAGTTTATCCAACATGCAGCTCTGTAAACATGATGGAAGCCACCACAGAGTCATAGAAGGTGTTTAACAGCGCCCCCTGGAGTCTAAATCACCTCAGCAGGTAGAGTCTGCTCTGACCTCTGACCCTTCCTGTAGAGAGCATCAGTCCGGTTTATTATCCAGGTGAACACCCAGGTACCTAGAAGAGTCCAATGTCTCCATGTCCGTACCAGTGTGGTGGGTCTGCGTCTCCAGAAGTCCACCACTAACTCCTTGGTTTTCCCAGCGCTGATCAGCAGCTGGTTCTGCTGGTACCGGTCCATAAAGTCCAGAGTCCTCTGTCTGTCCTTTGAGTCGTCCTATCCTGTAATGAGTCCCACTATGGCTGAGTAATCAGAGAATGCCCTGTAGGTGGCAGCATAGGGAGATGATGGAGAAGTCTGCAGTGTAGAGGGTGAAGAGGAACGGCCCCCGTCCTGCAGAGACACGTCCCTGTGTCCTCACATACTGGGAGCTAGACCAGTATCCACTGGGACGTGTGCTGGTCCATTCCTGACAGCTCCAGTTTGTCCCTCATAAGTTGTGGCTGGATGGTGTTAAAAGCTCTGGAGAAACCAAAGAAGAAGATCCACACAGGAAGTCTGTGGTACCGGTACCACAGACTTCCTGTGTGGTACCGGTACCAAAGACTTCCTGTGTGGTACCGGTACCACAGACTTCCTGTGTGGAACCGGTACCAAAGACTTCCTGTGTGGTACCGGTACCAAAGACTTCCTGTGTGGTACCGGTACCACAAACTTACTGTGTGGAACCGGTACCAAAGACTTCCTGTGTGGTACCGGTACCAAAGACTTCCTGTGTGGTACCGGTACCACAGACTTACTGTGTGGAACCGGTACCAAAGACTTCCTGTGTGGAACCGGTACCAAAGACTTCCTGTGTGGTACCGGTACCACAGACTTCCTGTGTGGTACCGGTACCAAAGACTTACTGTGTGGAACCGGTACCACAGACTTCCTGTGTGGTACCGGTACCAAAGACTTCCTGTGTGGTACCGGTACCACAGACTTCCTGTGTGGAACCGGTACCAAAGACTTCCTGTGTGGAACCGGTACCAAAGACTTCCTGTGTGGTACCGGTACCACAGACTTCCTGTGTGGAACCGGTACCACAGACTTCCTGTGTGGAACCGGTACCAAAGACTTCCTGTGTGGTACCGGTACCACAGACTTCCTGTGTGGAACCGGTACCAAAGACTTCCTGTGTGGTACCGGTACCACAGACTTCCTGTGTGGAACCGGTACCACAGACTTCCTGTGTGGAACCGGTACCACAGACTTCCTGTGTGGAACCGGTACCACAGACTTCCTGTGTGGAACCGGTACCACAGACTTACTGTGTGGAACCGGTACCAAAGACTTCCTGTGTGGTACCGGTACCACAGACTTCCTGTGTGGTACCGGTACCAAAGACTTCCTGTGTGGAACCGGTACCACAGACTTCCTGTGTGGTACCGGTACCAAAGACTTCCTGTGTGGTACCGGTACCACAGACTTACTGTGTGGTACCGGTACCAAAGACTTCCTGTGTAGAACCGGTAGCAAAGACTTCCTGTGTGGTACCGGTACCAAAGACTTCCTGTGTGGTACCGGTACCAAAGACTTCCTGTGTGGTACCGGTACCAAAGACTTCCTGTGTGGAACCGGTACCAAAGACTTCCTGTGTGGAACCGGTACCAAAGACTTCCTGTGTGGAACCGGTACCACAGACTTCCTGTGTGGTACCGGTACCACAGACTTCCTGTGTGGTACCGGTACCACAGAGAAAGTCTGTGAATTAAATTAGGTAAAACATGCTGAGCAGTTAAAAATATATTTATAAATAATAATTAGTTAAAGGCTAAGCTAAAAAGGTGAATCTTAAACCTGCTCTTATAAACATGAACGATCGCATCATCGTATCTCTGCGTATTCAATATGCCATCAATAAAATGCACCTGTCCTTCGTCCATACCATAACCCCACCGCCACCATGGGCCGCTCCATCAGAAAGCCACTCACCCACACAGCGCCACACGGTGGCTGCCATCTGCCCTGATCAATTATATGAATAACCTAATACTGGGATAAATGTTAATGAAACTCAAATTATCAGTGATAAATAAACAAAACAGGGCACCGGCTTCTTAACCAATATGAGAAACAATAATTATACCAGACTATCAGTCTTTATATGAAGGAGGAGTTCTTTCATCGATGTATTTATACACACAACACTAAAGGAAGCAAAGTGATTTTATCTCCAGTTTAAGGAATTTATTAACAAATCGCTCACACAATCACAAAATAAACTCAATCTAGTCTAAGATGGCTAAGGTACTTATTCTAAATGATGTCTACAGGAAAGGACGAAGGTGAATGGATGCGGAAGGCAGAATCAAAACAAACTGACGTCACTGGGAGATTCGACCAAACAAGCTTATGTGAGACATTCGTAGTGGGAGGGGAAAAGGGCAGCCTGATGGCGCGGTCAACTAAGGAGAGATGAAGGCCAACGTGGCCTTAACTAGCTAGCTTTAGCTACGCCTTATAGCTGAACTAAGAAGTTAAGAGATAATGGCCGCCGTTTTTCTCTTTTCAAAGCGCTACACTAAAACCCAAGCTCATGTAATAAACACAGCAAACACAATCCAAAGATGGCACACTGCTTCTCCTAGCAAATAAAACACAACATTAAACACAATCAGTCAGTAGCTCCAGCAGAAACACATGCACCATCTTCTAACTTTGCTCCACCCAGGTATTAAGACAATTGGAAATTTCCTACTTTGAGAATTCTTCAGTCCCCGAATGAACATTAAATTTTGGCAGACATTCCTGCTGTCATTATTAGGGATGGGTACCAATATGGTTCTGACATAAATGGTAGTAACCAGACCGAAAAGCAGCGCACATTTCTGTTCTTTTCCCCCCAGAGATGTTAAACATTGTGGATTCTGGTCCATAACCATCAGCAAAAAGTCATTCCCTATATCACAAGAAAAGGATAACACGGATATCTGTGTGCAAAAAAACTGCTTAAACTTAGAGCAGTTTAATTTTTACCCATTAATTCCTAGAATTAACTCTTTTTTAATAACACAATTAACTCCTGCACAGAACACCACCATGTTTATAATTAAGGCTACATCACATCAGCTCTCCTTCCTAACCAGCCTAACTACATGTTGTTGTGCAGCAGCATGTGTTTGTGATCCTAAATAACATGTTAGGATATTATTATTGTTATAGTGGCTTTATGTTATGATAATAAGTTTATGAGTTGTTTGTGGGAATTTTCTGTTGTCTTCTGATATCAGCTCGCTGTGTGCGATGCAGAGTTTAAATTCTCTGTATTTATGTTGATTTATGAATGTTGGTTCACTGTATAGCTTCAGTATATTTCATAGTGAGATAACGCTGCGTTAAAAATAGGAAATTATTCAGTTAAAGTGATGTTTTCTGACTTAAATTAGTGCTAACTATTAGTGGAAGTAGCTGTGTAGACCTTCACAATAAGAGCGTTCATTTCCTGTTGTGATGAACCAAAGTTTTATCTTCTGAGTGTTTCCTTATGGGAAATTCGTAAATCGTGACATTTGATTACTAAGTCTATATTAGATTTGGTTTATATGATATTTAACACGAACTGCTGATATCCAAATGTTAAGTTTATTCATATATTTTACTTAATTCTACCTGTATTTTTTATTATTTTTCATATAAGAATACATTCTGAATGTGATTGTTGAGTTCAAGTCAAAAATTCTATTGATTTCTCCTATATTTATTTAAAAACAGCAACTACCTTTAGATTATTCCTTTTATTTACACTGAAATTTGTATTTTTTTTGGTCATATTTAGGAATGGTGATTAACTCACAGCTACTCTGTTATTAATCAGATGAAAAAAACTTATCTTTTGATAGCCCTACTAAAAATAAAGAATAAAAGGGTTTTTGGACGAAGTTTGTATGTTTTCCATTCTTTAAGCAACATTTAAGCACCGGCACCGTTTCCAAAGTACCAGTTTAGCACCGGAATCGGATCAAACCTAAACGACACCCATCCCTAGTCAGCGGTGGCAAAAACACGTCTGAGGCACACCTGTGCAATAATCAGGCTGTCTGATCATCATCCTGATATGCACACCCGTGAGGTGGGATGGGTTATCTCATGTGTTTATATCTCTTATAATAAAAACTCATCCATGTTATGCTGAGTCATGGTTCTGACTGTAGGATGCTCCAGTAACCGTCTGATCCAGCTCCATTTCACCAGGTTCTGCTGACCGCTCCTCTCCCAGACCTTCATTTTTACTCATGTTCACCCCATGACCTCTGCAGCGTCACAGTGTGTGTGTGTCTGTGCGATCCCCGCTGTCGGCGGTTGCTTGAATAATTCACGATTCCTCTGCGGTCGTCTTCTCCTCTGAAACCTGAGAGCAGAGGCTGAGGTTCTCCTCCCTCCCTCCTTCCTCCTCCTCAGCACCCTGGGGGGAGAACCGGAGCTCCGACCACAACAACACAGCTCCTATCAGCGGGGGAGGAAGGGGGAGACGGATCTGCCCGATGATCCGGACCGCAGCCTGTTACAGGAGGAATGCTGCTGACGCTGATGGTTAACAGAGACGTGGGAGGAACCCGAGGAGGAGGACCAACCAGGAGAACGAGGGGAGAAAAAGAACCAAAGATAAGAACCAGAGCAGTAACTCTGAACCTGATGGCGTGTTGATCTGGCAGCTCTGCAGCCTGAGCAGGAAACTGCTGCTGGGTCCCAGTAGCACCGTGTCTGAAGGTCTGACTGGGATCGACGAGATGGAGCAGATTCAGGTGACAGAATGGCCTAGTCAAAGCCCAAACTCCCAACTGGGAAATATACATCCTCCCTATAGAGACCATGATGGATTCCACCGTTGATTCTAATAACTCTGATTCCCATTTACTGTAAAAAAAACAACAACTTCCTTTTCAGTTTAGAAAACACAAAAATGTCGGTTGCATTCATGTGACGCAACAATATAACGTAGTCCTACAGACCAAGGAATGTTTTGAGTCATCAGTACTTAAATCTGAGCTGTACTTCATTAAAACCAGGGAAAGTTCATCCAACAGAAATTATTTTGTGATGAATTGCTGAAACTCTGGGTTCCATTGTTGTCTTCCCCTTAAAACAGAAGGTAATCAGCCATAGGAGGCTGGCTCCCTGGTTTAGTGCAGAGTTACGTACTTTAAAGCAGAATACTAGGAAACTGGAGAGAAAATGGCGCTCTACACCCTTAAATGATTTCTTTCTAACCTGGAAAAATAGTTACTACTTTATAAAAACGCCCTTCAACAAACTAGAACAGCATATTTATCATTATTAATAGAGGTAAATAAAAACAATCCTAGGTTTCTTTTTAGTACAGTTACCAAACTTACACAGAGTCATAGCTCTGATGAGCCAAATATTCTCCTTCTCTCAGTAGTGATGACTTTATGGGATTCTTCATAAGTAAAATAAATTCTATAAAGAATAAAATCATTGGCATTCTCCCAAACATGACTAACTCTCTCTCAGTAACTGAGGCAGTATCAGAGAGAACTGTAGAACCATGTTTATGTCTGTACCTTTTTGATTCTGTTGAACTTTATGAATTATCACAAATATTAGTTTCATCTAAACCCTCAACTTGTATGTTAGACCCAATACCAACCAAATTATTTAAGGAATCGTTCCCTCTGGTTACTGGCCCTATCCTAGACATGATGAATCTATCTTTAATAAATGGATATGTGCCTCAGGAATTTAAGGTTGCTGTAATTAAACCTTTACTTAAGAAACCCTCCCTGGATCAAGATGATTTAGCTAACTACAGACCTATATCTAACCTTCCTTTCTTATCCAAAATTCTTGAGAAAATAGTTGCTAATCAAGTATGTGAGCATCTAAACAGCAACAACCTGTTTGATGAATTTCAGTCAGGTTTTAGAGCTGATCATAGCACTGAAACAGCACTGGTAAAAGTTACTAATGATATTCTAATGGCCTCAGATAATGGATCTGTGACGGTTCTGGTCTTGTTAGATCTCAGTGCTGCTTTTGACACAGTCGATCATAATATTCTCTTAGAAAGGCTCGAACATGTTGTAGGGATAAAGGGAACAGCACTAGGCTGGTTTAAATCATATCTGTCCAACAGATTCCAGTTTGTTCATGTCAATGATAAATCATTTTCACACTCAAGGGTTACTTGTGGAGTACCAAACTCCACAGAAAACTATTTAGAGCATAAATTGATTAATTTTAGGGTAGAAACCCTGAAAACAGTGTTCAAACAGTAAAATATAATTCATGTTCATATCATTTTAAGTTACTATATTCCTAGTTAAGTTAGCATTGGGTGACTGTGGCTCAGTGGGTAGAGTGGTTGACTTGCAATCAGAAGGTTGTCAGTCCAAATCCATCTTCCACCCGTCTGCTATGCACTTAACCCCAAGTTGTCTACCATGTTGCTGCATAAACATGTTCCCCTTTAAATAGCATGAGGTGATTGAGTTGTCAGTACCCAGATGGCAACCTGATATTGATTTTTCATCTGAATCATCAGAAAGGTTGACACTGAAATCTTGATGCTAAATAGACAGCAGTGATAGTGAAACAATGTTGAAATATAGTTTTCCTCATGATTGATGTTGATGTTTGGTTTACTGGGCGATAATTTAAAAGTCATTGATTTATAGTATTATAAATTCATGGATTTTTAGTTGACCAGGAGCCCATCGTGTGGCGCAAACCGCCCGGCGCACAGAACCGCATCTTATTCGGAATAAATTTCAGGTAAGCACTTCATTTTAATCTTCTAATGCTCAAATGGACTAAACAGTGAAATGCATATTTTATATGGATGTTACATAGACTTGGGACTGTCGTAGCTTAATTCAGGCACTATATTGACTTATATAATAATGCTGGCAGCCTGTTAAACACACCAGGTGTAATCAGTTAGCTAGCAGTGCTTTGTTCACGGCTTAATTCATACAGTCAACGCTTTTATCACACCATGCATAAATAAAATAAAATGTCCAACTAACCATTTTAACATTTAAAGGCCCAATTAATTTATTGTAGTAAAATATTCTGCAACAATAGATATTCAATATTAATTTCAGGTGCAAACTAATGTTGAATCAACATGGATTTCTGACGCTGATTCAATGATTTAATGTTGACAATCCAATGTGGATTCAACATAGATTAGATGCCTTTCTGTTATCTGGGTTTGAACAATGAGTAGTTCAGGAAACTTTACAAAAAAATAAGACAACCAGCTGCAAAGCATTTCTGAGTAAATACAACAAACAGGCTTATGTTAAGTCAATTTTTTTAGACTTATGCTGTGTTCACGCCGCCCCAAACGTCAGCATCAGTCGTAAGGTTCCATGTAAAGTCTACGGTTGAGTACGTCAGAGGTCCGTCAGAGTCTCTGCGGTGCGTTGTGTGCGTTGGCTCCGTCAACTTTACTGTTTCATACGACAACGCAGCAACGTAGAAGTTCAGCTAGCTAAACTTTTGACGACACAGTTAATGCAGTGCGGCAACCAATCAGAGCGTCTCACTGTAGTGATGTCACTATACACGTATCTTATAAGGAAAAACATTTTCAACAATGGAAGATAAGCTGATGGTGGCCGTCTGCAATCGCAGAGAACTTTATGATCCGTCCTCGTCTTTGTATGGAGACAGGAATGTAAAGGAACTTGCTTGGATGAAGATCGCAGAAGAGATCGGGTTGTCGGGTAAATGATCAAATCTTTTCTCAACGTAGTTATTGCCCGTGTCGTTAGCTCCCGTAGCAAATGGTTAAACTCCTCAAACTCAGAATGCATCTGAAGAAAGAGCGCTGATCGACCCAATGTCGACGTTGTCTAGCTTTATCTAGCAAATAAAGCCAAGCCACTCTCTCGATACAATCCGCCATAGTTCAGAACGTAAGGCAACAGAGGAAGCCCCGCCCACGCGTTCTTTTTCCTCAGATGCAAGCGCTGCTTACTTTTTAGGACATGCTTCAAATTTCATCAGTTGGATGCGTCGAAGTCTGAACGCAGCATAATTCACACAGTTACGTTGAGCCAAAGTGTGAAAACCACTTAGCTTTGCAGCTTGTTGTCTTCCATTTTTGAGTCAACTTTTCTTTTTTTGAAAGTGTGGATGGAGCCATGATGGCTTCTTAAAAACATTGCACTTTGGCACACCTGTAGAGAGAAACTTCGTCTGTAGCAAACAGCAGAGAGAGTTAGGTATCTGGGTCCGTTTGGCGTTAGCATCTTTATTTTTCATATGGTTGCATAGGAAACGCACATCTTGCTTCCAGTACAGTGAGTCTGAGCAGACATGGTGTCAGTGACGGACCTACAGGTCAACAGAAACAACAACCAGAGAAGACAGAATGAGCCGGAGGAACTCAGAACCATCGGGATGGACCACAACACCACCAATGAAACACTGAACATCAGGTGACACCAGGTGGCACAAAGCTCCGCCCTGTTCTTGAGGCACAAGGTATCAGTCAGTTTCGGGTGAGGAAGGTGATGGGGGAGGGGCTTAATGGGTGAGCTGGTTTCCATGGTGATTGAGGCAGTGACCAGGGAATGATGGGATACGATTGTGTGGATCGCACTGCTCCGGGCGCGGCCCTCTTCAGCCTCGCTCGGGGTTTATAAAGCTCTCCTTCCTAGAGATTGTCGTTGTTAGCAATGCTTAGCGCCACCTCCAGGGCACCTGGACAAAGGCAACGAGACGATTCCTGAAAGCTGGTTAGACTGATTATTTCACCGGTGATCGGTTCAAACATTTAAAAACATCAAGAGCCTGGAAAACAGGAGGGCAGTTCGGGAAGACTGTAAAAACCAATCCCTGGATTCGGTTTAGCAAAAACACTCAGCACAGTGTGGAATAAAGCATAAATGCTAATTCTGTTCTATTCTAATTTAATCTATTCTATTCTAAAGGGCAATGCCAATGCTTTGGGCGGTCATGTTTCAGTCCTGTTATATTTCTCTAAATAACCTTTTAACTTGTTAGATTCCTTCATGGTGTGGCTTTAAACATTTAGTATCCTTGATATGCAAACACTCACTAATAGTCTATAATTATAATAATTAACTGTGGCTAGTACTTGTATGCAGTGTTACAAATGCTAATGCTAACCGCCTTTGCCAAAGTTATTAGCTAACTGGTGTGTTTTTCTTAATGCTAGCAGTGTAATGCTAACATCTGGTTTTATCTATTGGTGGCCTTCTAACACTGCTCAAGCTAATTATTGTGATATGTGTTGGTGTTACTACTATCTAATTAGGTCTATGTACTAGTTGCTATGTTAGCATGCTGCTAATGTCCACAATAAAATATTTTTATTTAATTTTGTTTTAATAGGTGCATGTTTGGATATATTTTTTTTTTTACCACTACTAATGATTGTAGCTATCTGCTAGTCATTAATGTCAACATGCTGCTAATTTTCACACCTTATTACTGTGAATTTGTTTATTCTCAGCATGCACATGCTAGCATCCATTATGATGTGTTGTAACATAATGTGTTAGTGACCTGATAACTCTAATATCCACAAGAAATTAATGAGAGGTTTACTTGGTGTTAGCTTTACTGCTGTGTACTAGTTGCTATGTTAGCATGCTGCTAATTTGTCAAAACTAGTTATTTTAGTTATAGTTTATTTGAATAAGAAATGTTTTAAAGTTCACTGCTAAATAATTGGGTTTTATTTAGTGCTGGTGCTAAAAATTAATATCTACAGCTGTTTTAATACATGTCTAGTTAGTGCTAAGTATTATCTATGTACAATTCCCTGATGTTAGCAAGCTGCTTAAGTGAATCACTACTTGTTAGCATGCTAATGTGTTTTTCTTTTGTGATACCAACCCAACATTGACATCCTCAGCTAATCACTGAGACTCTTTATTGGTAGCCAGCTAAGGTTAATGTCCACAGCTAATTAATACAAAGTTTGAGGATTCATTTATGTTAGGAGACTAATCCTAAAATCTAAAGCTAATTCCTAACTTTGTTATTTCGTAGCTAATCGCTAATGCACATAGCAAAAAGTGTTAGCAAGCTAAAACTAAAGACTACAGCTAATTAACATGAGTTTTAGTTATGGATGAGGTTTAGTAAGAATTATCACAACCATTTAGGCAACATTCAATGCTGCCAATGATAACATAAGGCTCATTTCCACAGATATTTAGATTTTATACATCGTTAGCTTGCTGACGCTAATACCTGTATCTATTATTTTGGTTGTTAAGTCAAACAAAGTTATAGGTCTACTGAATTCACAAACTCAGTAAGGGTTTCTTCAGCTTTAGCACGCTAACAGCAACATCCATAGTGAATTATTGCCATCTTAAATGTCGATAAGACATTTAAAGTGGAAAATACTTTCTTGAAGAGAAATCTAAGGATAAAGGGAAACAATTATTTACAAAAAACTTTGAAAGAATATTTCTAAGTAAAAAAAAACGAAATCAGACAAATATTATGATTTAAGGAAGTGTAGCAGCTGCATCATATAGAAAAACACCAACATGTTTATCCTGAAGACTTTCTGCTAATTAGTTAAATAGCTAATGAGTTAATTAATTAGTCTAATTAATTATAGCTATTTAGTTTTAAAATCAGACGTTTGCAATGGTGATCTGGACTTCTTGGTACAAACTGAACGTAGAAATCTCAGATCATGGGATAATTTACATGTAATAAGGCCCCTCTAATGTCTGTACTGACATTTTTCAGTGATTAGAAATAGATGACTAATAACTACATCATATATATTTTCCTGTAGCTGTAGGATCTAACAGATAATTGAGTTGGTAACAACTAACTGCAGCAGACACATGCGACAGAAACATCAGTCTAACAATGAAAATGGCCGACATTAACTCCTCTTATTCTGAATACAGGGAGGGAGGATGAGGAGGAATCATGTGGCTATGAACCAGTCGTTGCTACAAATGTTGGTCATTATATCTTAATATTTGTTAATTAAACACCATTAAGGCCTTAACTAACACATTCAATTTAATTAGAAATACAATCTGAAGGAGGAAATGTTTGATATTTGTTCCTGTGAACGAGTCGTGTGAAGAAGACAGAAACAGACAGCTTGCAGATTCAGTGGCATCGCCCTTTAACAAAACAGTGTGGTCATCAACAAAGTTTTCTGCCTGAAAGAGACGCACGAGTCAAAGAAACTGTTGAGTTTCAAAGAGCTGAGCTGCATCGACAGGCTGCAGGAACCACTGGAGGTGAGCTAGACGAGCCGATCGACCCCAGCTGGTCCGGAGCGGGAGGGGAGGAGGTGGGAGGACTCCCAGGTGCTGCTGCCTTCTTCTGCTGTAAACCCTTCTGATCGTGGAAGAAACACAGTTCCTTTAAAGTCCTGGGCTGGGGGTGGGGGTGGGGGTGGGGAGTTGGCCCCAGATAATGCTGAGCGCTGCAGAAAATGGCCATCGATTGGTTCTCCTGCAGGAAACAGCCCAGGGAGGAGAGAGGGGATACTCAGTCTGCTGGTCAATGGACGCAGTGTGTGTGTGGACTTGGTATTACTATCTTTGTGGGGACCAAAAATTGGACGTTTACTATCCAAGTGGGGACCGACCTCCCTTGTGGGGACCAAAATCCCGGTCCCCACAAGTTTGAAGCAATTTTTGAGGCTTAAAATTTGGTTTTAGTGTCAGGGTTACACTTAGGTTATGGTTAGGTTGGGGTAAGGGTCAGGGTTAGGCATTAATTTCTGATGGTTAGGGTTAGGGTAAGGCGCTACGGAAAACATTATGTCAATGAGAAGTCCCCACAAGACATAGAAACCCAACATGTGTGTGTGTGTGTGTGTGTGGACGGGACCAGCTGGGTGTTTGCTGATGGTAACAGTGATCTGGAGATTGTCGGATTGAAACCGTGCGAGGCTGCAGGGCTGATGGCTCAGAGCAGGATCTGCTAACAACTGGAGCGGATCACAATGGGACAACTTTAGGGGGGACAACTTTTAGACTGGGACAACCTTTAGACTGGGACGCCCTTTAGACTGGGACACGCTTTAGACTGGGACAATCTTTAGAATGGGACATCTTTAGACTGGGACAATCTTTAGACTGGGACATCTTTAGACTGGGACATCTTTAGACTGGGAAAACCTTTAGAATGGGACAATCTTTAGAATGGGACAATCTTTAGACTGGGACACCTTTAGACTGGGACACACTTTAGACTGGGACAATCTTTAGAATGGGACAACCTTTAGACTGGGACATCATTTAGAATGGGACATCTTTAGACTGGGAAAACCTTTAGAATGGGACAATCTTTAGAATGGGACATCTTTAGACTGGGACAACTTTTAGACTGGGAAGCCCTTTAGACTGGGACAATCTTTAGACTGGGACAAACTTTAGAATGGGACACCTTTAGACTGGGACAATCTTTAGAATGGGACATCTTTAGACTGGGAAAACCTTTAGAATGGGACAATCTTTAGAATGGGACAATCTTTAGACTGGGACATCTTTAGACTGGGAAAACCTTTAGAATGGGACAATCTTTAGAATGGGACATCTTTAGACTGGGACACCTTTAGACTGGGACAATCTTTAGACTGGGACACCTTTAGACTGGGACACGCTTTAGACTGGGACAATCTTTAGAATGGGACATCTTTAGACTGGACAATATTTAGAATGGGACATCTTTAGACTGGGAAAACCTTTAGAATGGGACAATCTTTAGAATGGGACATCTTTAGACTGGGACAACTTTTAGACTGGGAAGCCATTTAGACTGGGACAATCTTTAGACTGGGACAAACTTTAGAATGGGACACCTTTAGACTGGGACAATCTTTAGAATGGGACATCTTTAGACTGGGAAAACCTTTAGAATGGGACAATCTTTAGAATGGGACATCTTTAGACTGGGAAAACCTTTAGAATGGGACAATCTTTAGAATGGGACAATCTTTAGACTGGGACATTTTTAGACTGGGAAAACCTTTTGAATGGGACAATCTTTAGAATGGGACACCTTTAGACTGGGACACCTTTAGACTGGGACAATCTTTAGACTGGGACAATCTTTAGACTGGGACACACTTTAGACTGGGACAATCTTTAGAATGGGACAACCTTTAGACTGGGACATCATTTAGAATGGGACATCTTTAGACTGGGAAAACCTTTAGAATGGGACACCCATTACAGTGGGGGACACTTTAAAATGGGACACGCTTTAGACTGGGACGCCCTTTAGGCTGGGACAACTTTTAGAATGGGACACCCATTAGAACGGGACACCCATTAGAACGGGACAACCTTTAGACTGGGACAATCTTTAGACTGGGACACCTTTAGACTGGGACACACTTTAGACTGGGACAATCTTTAGAATGGGACAACCTTTAGACTGGGAAAACCTTTAGAATGGGACACCTTTAGACTGGGACTTCTGCCCCGCTGGGCGGCCCCTCATCCCGTGACGCTGGTCATGGTGGACCTTTATTAGACGTGTGATGATGAAGAGGAGGTGAAGGATGAAAAGAAACAGTTTTTGTTGTTTTTTTCTACGTTTTGTCTCAGCTTACTAGGCGATTATGGAAGAGCATGCAGTGCAGTAATATCAGGTGATTATTGAACATCAGCTAGAATCAGGAGGGCCTGACAGACAGACAGCGAAGGCTACTGGTGTTCAGAAGTTACAAACAGGTATCAGTATTATACAGGTTCACAGGCACTACATCTCATCTTTATATGGAGGAATATGCTGGTTCCTGGTGTTCTGTGGAGGCGGGGTTCCTCCTCCACATGGAGGCTGTTAGTCAGTGCATAGTTCTCATGCAGATTAGACTGCAGCGCTGTGATTGGCTGTGGGGAAGCATGATGTAGACGTGGTTCCTCAGTGGGGCAGAGAGCAGCTTCCATCAGTTCTCCATCGGTCCTCGCTGGCTCTGCTGCCGTCCATCTGCCACGTCTCCATGGAGACGAAACACCCTGACCCCCCCACCACCACCTGTCCATGGGGGGTAACAACCGTTCAACCCTGTTTCCTGACGGGGCAGCAGGGGGGGAGGTTGGATCAGTGCTGGTTCTGGTTCTGGTCGGAGATGTTTCCCCCTCCTGAGACTCCAGAACCGGCCCGGTTCATCTGCTCCGACGTTCTGGAACGTTTCCAACCAATCAGCAGCGGCCGTTTCAGATCAAAGGGTCACCTCTGAATCTGCTGATCTGGTTTTTGTTTCATTTGGTGCAGAAAGAGAATCGATCCATTAACAGAGACGTTAACGAGAAGATTTACTGATCATTAGGATCATCGATTCCTGGGAGGAAACCGGAGCAGGAGGTCCGATCAAGCCGTCCCGCATCGGCGATCCTCGGCTGCAGGGCGGCGCCGAGCGGCGGTGGAGGCGTGGAGGAGGTGAGGAAAGAAACAGATGGGAAAGAAAAAGAATCATGTTGCATAATCAAGCTGTTTATTGTTCTGCATGGAATGGTGAACACAAAAAAAGATGCCTGGATGCATTTCTAGTCGGGCATCGTTTGGCCGGCTACGTCATCGTCTCCTGCCTGAAAACTAAACTCCTTCAGATGCATAAAAAACACTTTTTGTTTTCCCTCAGAGGGACTAAATGTAGCTTCATCAACACTGAACATACAGCATACTGTAACATCCATTTACAATGGGATCAGCACGGCGCCCTGGGCTTCAGAAAGGCAGGACTATTCCATATCAACAGAGGAAAAGTTCATAAATACATAAATCAGGAAACCCAAGAAAAGGGAGGAAACAGGAAAGTTTTCAACTTAAGTCCCGTTTCCAGAAGGAAAACCAGAAAATTCACAACACCACAGATTCCTCATTGTTACAAAAGTCCTGCATTAGAAAACAGGGCAGCTTTAAATCAGTGTAATCAATGAATCTAGGCTCTGCAGCGCTGCCATCCGGCCACTAGGAGGAGCTCCCTCCCTCTGGGCTGCAGAACAAGTGAAAAGAACAAACACAGGGACGAAACTCGCTGCACAATCTATTGCCTTCACTCACTTTAAGATCGTATCGTAGCCCAGAAACCGGGTCAGAACCGGGCCGGTCGGATTTTTGACACTTTAAAAAATGTCCGTGCAATTTTTTCATTTTATTCCCTTTGATCGTTTCAAGGAAGCAGTTTTTTTCTTTTATTCATCATCTCATATTTAGTGCATAAAGGTAATGCCCAACTCTACAGGGAGGGCCAGAACAGAGCAGAACCGAACCGGCCCAAATGGAACCGGGAACTGTTTCCATCCTCGCTGTGACGGACGAGACGTTGGCCTTGTTTAGGGTCGGGTCGGACCAAGGAAGAACCAGAGGACGCCCGGCACAGTAGTCTGGTGAAATGGACCAGAACCACAGCCGTCCATTTGGTTCCGAAGGAAAAACTCGTACAGAAGACGATGGCGAGTGAAAGCAGACGTTGCATAATTTACATCCTCGTTACGGGGATCTGGGAACAATCAGGGGAAGAGAAACAGGAAGACCTGGAACGGATTCATGGATCCACCAGAAAGGTCCGAATTCAGTCAAACGAGCAGAACACCTTCATCCTTCATGAGAACGGTCCGGTCCGGTGGACCTGTCCTCGCACGCTACTTCTGCGGCTACGCCCCCTAGTGGGCTCCTCTGGTAACACCAACAGGTTCTAACCTGCTGTTGGCGCCGGATGTTTTCACGGGTTCTGGCTCCATTAAACTGGTTCTGCCTCAGCTCTAAGTCCTGGCGGGACCGGAGGAAGGAACTATCCTCATTGGGAGATGGAGGCGGACCCTTGGAGACCAACAACCAATCAGAACACGGTTTACAGCTGCTACGCTAGTCGTTTACATCCTGCCTGGTTCTGGTCCTGGTGGAGCTCCTCAGCAGATCATCTACACCCCAGAGGAGACCCCCAACCAGAACGCCAACAGATTTTATCTCTGGTATGGAGATCCTGGAGATCCGAACCCAGAGCCGGCCCATGGCAGAAGCAAATTAAGCGGCTGCTTAGGGCCCCACAAAAAACATCTGAGGCCCCCATAATTTCTGAAATGTAACAGAAACTACAGATATTAAAATGTTTTAATCTATTTGATTTGGTTTTCAGTGTAGATTATTTAAAAATGTTCCGTTTTATTTTTTTGTAGTAACTAAGCAAGTCTCTTTGTAACTAATTATTTTATTATTGTTTTAAATAAAAATTCAATTTTTTTTTAAACATTACAAAAATATTTAAATCAAATACTTTTAAAGGAATAAATATGTTAGTACTGCAACTTTTAATTCAGTGTTTTTTCTTAATTATATTCAAAATGTGAATAAAAATAAAAATTACCTTTTACTATTCATTGTTTGATTGTTGTTACCATGGTTACAATCTGATGTTTTAGTTTAATCGTTCTAATTAGTTTGATCTGCAGATCGTCTCAGCTAATATTAATAGTTATTTCTGATTGATTTTTGGGATCAGCCAAATTCTTCACAGCAGTGGTTCTGATTCGGACCTGGAACTTTTCCGCCCCAAACGACATCCAGACCTTCTGAAGTTCCTACAGCGCCACCTGCTGAACACAGGACGGAACCTCCTCCCTGCTCGTTTGACTGAATGCCACCATCTGGACCACGACAGACCTTTCAAACACGTTCTCCGCAGGGTTCCCCCTCCACGTTTAGGGAGGAGCCTCCAACCTTACGAGGAACGGCCGGGTCGGTTCTGAAGAGCGGAAGAACGGCCCGGATGGAACCGGACTGGAAGTGCATCATGTTGGGAAGGTTTACAGTAAATCGTCACTAACTACATCATCTATGGAGGAAACTAACACAAACACATGCAGATTCTTTTTTTTAGTTCTTTTTTTAAGACTTTTTCACTTAAAATTCATGTTTAACGCTGTGTGTGTTTATAGATATTTATAGAATAAGAAAGAAAAAACAAACTGAAGAAGAGTTAAAGTCTCTCGTCAATAAGCCACGCCCCCCTGGTTACACACTCACAGCCTATTGCCCAACTGCAGGAGGAAGTACTCGTGATTGGACGGAGCCTCTTGGAGACTCAGCCAATCAAACGGCAGCCCGTTACCGGGCAGATTATCTTTGCCAAACTGATTTGGCCTCAGGAGACGGAATCGAGTCCTGAGGTGAACGACTGGATTGCTCTTAGCCGCCCCGCCGGTTCTCGCATCGAGCTAACGAACGAACGCAGAACAAAAGGAGCAAAGTGAACGCGGTTCGGATCAGGTTTACCCCCCCGGGCCCGCAGACCGCTTTGTTACCCCAGTATTTTAGAGTCCCAGAGGTCTGAGCGGACTGGAAGAAAAATATACACTTAGATATACGATATTTAATAATCCAACAGCTAGTCAACAAAATTGCACTTTTCCTCGTGATTTCACCGTTAGTTTGAGTAGCGGGGGCTCTCCCTAGAATGCCCGGGGGGGCGGCCCACCCTGCATACGCCGCCAGGTGGATGGATGGAGGAGGAGATGGAGGCTGAATGAGAGAAACCAATGAGCCATGAAGCCGAAGCCTCCAGAGAAACGCAGCAACAAATTCAGGCCGCCATGGGCCTCCATAACCCCCCCACCCAGAGAACCCCCCGTTTAGTTCATGCTGCACCGCCTCCCAGCTCCGCCACTGGTCCATGTCCTCAGAGAGGCGGAGTCCTACACAGGAGGCGTGTCTCCAAGCCAGGTAACACCTCAGCCCCCCCCCACCAGCCCCACCTGGCTGCAGGATCCACTGGGGGTGGGGGTGGGGGGCTTGAAACCACTGCAAGTTCACGCTGCAAAGAATGATGGGATAGGTAGTTCCTCCAGAGTGGAAGCTGACGACGTTCCCAGAACCCGACGTCTCGCTCCTCGTTCCCCCTTCGGATCCGGGATTCAGGGAAAAGTTCCAGGGCTCAGATCCGGCACAACAGATATACATGATCCTCGTCTGCAAGGAGTTCTGGGAGACAGTGGGTGCTGATTGATCCGCTTTAGCCATGCTGATGCTGAGTCATCGACGGTGGAGCCAGGATGTGCCGGACTGGGGCGGGGGTTGACTTGGGTACGGCTGGTGTAGAAGGTGGAGGAAGAGACTGCAGCGGTTCAGTATAGCGGAGGGTGGCGGCGCCTCAGCAGTCCTTATCCCAGGTACCACTGTGGAGACAGAGAGAGCTGTTAACACCGAGCACGTCAGTCCTCTAAACCCAACCTAAAGCGTTAGAGTCAAATAAATTCATCTCCAGCAGGCAGAGGCAGGAGTTTAACGGGGAAACCAAACCTCCAGCGGATGATCTTCGATGCAAACGAAGACCTGAGCGCTGCATCCTGGAGGTAAACATCTAAACTGTGTCTCAGAGGCCGTTCCTTAGTGTGCGTACTCGTCTGGACTTTGTGTACTTGAGAAACATCATTGATAGAGGCCGCATTAAAACATCCTTCTGTGGACTACAGCCAGCAAGATATCCCACAATGCACTGCACTAACAGCAGCAGTAAACACAGAAGGTAATTGCTGAAATACATCGCTTTTATACAACTATTAACTTTAATGCTGCGTTTAGACCGTAGGTTTTATCAGCATCAAGCAACGCTCATAAAGCGGCTAGTTCAACACAAACCGCAGATCCATTTCTAAGCTGAAGCTAGCAACGCTGGTAGGCGGGCCTTTCTCTGCTGGACGTTTAAACACTCCTGGATCGTGATTGGCTAGGCAGCGTCACTACAGCGAGACGCTCTGATTGGTTGCCGTTTTGCATCAACAACGTTAGGACCGTCAAACGTTCAACTAGCTGAACTTCTGCGTTGCTAGCCTTATGAATAGCCTTATGAATAGCCTTATGAATAGCGTTATGAATAGCGTCATGAATAGCGTTATGAATAGCGTCATGAATAGCGTCATGAATAGCGTCATGAATAGCGTTATGAATAGCGTCATGAATAGCGTCATGAATAGCGTTATGAATAGCGTCATGAATAGCTTTATGAATAGCCTTATGAATAGCGTTATGAATAGCGTCATGAATAGCGTTATGAATAGCGTCATGAATAGCGTCATGAATAGCGTTATGAATAGCGTCATGAATAGCGTCATGAATAGCCTTATGAATAGCCTTATGAATAGCGTTATGAATAGCGTCATGAATAGCGTCATGAATAGCGTCATTAATAGCGTTATGAATAGCCTTATGAATAGCGTTATGAATAGCGTTATGAATAGCTTTATGAATAGCGTTATGAATAGCGTCATGAATAGCGTCATGAATAGCCTTATGAATAGCCTTATGAATAGCGTTATGAATAGCGTCATGAATAGCCTTATGAATAGCCTAATGAATAGCGTTATGAATAGCCTTATGAATAGCCTTATGAATAGCCTTATGAATAGCGTTATGAATAGCCTAATGAATAGCGTTATGAATAGCCTTATGAATAGCGTTATGAATAGCCTTATGAATAGCGTTATGAATAGCCTTATGAATAGCGTTATGAATAGCCTTATGAATAGCGTTATGAATAGCCTTATGAACAGACTTATGAATAGCCTAATGAATAGCGTTATGAATAGCGTTATGAATAGCCTTATGAATAGCCTTATGAATAGCCTAATGAATAGCGTTATGAATAGCCTTATGAATAGCGTTATGAATAGCCTTATGAATAGCGTTATGAATAGCCTAATGAATAGCGTTATGAATAGCCTTATGAATAGCCTTATGAATAGCCTTATGAATAGCGTTATGAATAGCGTTATGAATAGCCTTATGAATAGCGTTATGAATAGCCTAATGAATAGCGTTATGAATAGCCTAATGAATAGCGTTATGAATAGCCTTATGAATAGCCTTATGAATAGCGTTATGAATAGCCTTATGAATAGCCTTATGAATAGCCTAATGAATAGCGTTATGAATAGCCTTATGAATAGCGTTATGAATAGCCTTATGAATAGCGTTATGAATAGCCTTATGAATAGCGTTATGAATAGCCTTATGAACAGACTTATGAATAGCCTGAAGTTCACATTACAACATTACAACATTAGAACCGAGCTTTGGGTCTGGTCTACAATCATGTGGTGAAATCGGATTCTCAGGGGCAGCTTTCATGTTCTGGTTCTAGATCAACAAAAAGCAAAGAGCTGAGGATGGAGCCTTGAGGAGCTCCAAAGGTCAGTGGAACCACAGAAGGACCAACTGCTGCTGGTGTGGTGGCCTAGTCAAAGTACAGACCTCATGCTGGCTTTGATGGGACCTTCAGAGAGATGATAAGGAACCGTTATGAACTGATGGACAGAAGACCACTTCAGAACCAGAACTGAGGGTGGTTTTACTTTCATTTTATAACCTCAAATCAGACAAACTTGGGACAGTTTGGATGAAAATAAAAACCTACATTTTTATTTGCGGAGCAGTTTAGGGCTAGTAATCTGATTCTAGTAATCAGCTAGTAAACGGGTTAAATAATGATGTGATTAGAAACAGATGATGTCAACAGGTGGTTGTCATTATGATTTAATCGGCACTGAGAGGAGAAGCAAAGATCCAGACATGAAGGTAAAACTGCCTGGGCTGCAGTTACCAGCGCCACCTGTAGGGGCGCCAAACCTGGGACCAAAGACGGGCCTCTCAGTGCACCATGGGAAGTTTTCAGAGCAGCGGACCCAGTGTGCGTGTGTGTGTGTGTGTGCGCGTGTGTGTGTGTGTGTGTGTGTGTGTGTGCGTGTGTGTGTGTGTGTGTGCGTGTGTGTGCGTGTGTGTGTGTGCGTGTGTGTGTGTGGGTGTGTGTGTGTGCGTGTGTGTGTGTGTGTGTGCGTGTGTGTGCGTGTGTGTGTGTGTGCGTGTGTGTGTGTGGGGTGTGTGTGTGTGTGTGTGTGTGTGTGTGTGTGTGTGTGTGTGTGTGCGTGAGGGTGTGTGTGCGTGTGTGTGTGTGTGTGCGTGTGTGTGGGTGTGTTGTGTGGTGTGTGTGTGTGTGTGTGTGTGTGTGTGTGTGTGTGGTCCAATCTCTCCCTCATCTTCCTCACTGCCTGGCCAAGTTCAAGTTCATCCTCATCTTACATCATGTCTGGTTGCTAGGGGCAACCAGACGGCCCGGGACGTGAGCACCATCGCCAAGGACCCCCCCCAGCTCTTCATCCTCCCTCCTCTTCCTCACGCCCCCCCCCCCAGCAGGTATTGATTTAAAGTGAAGCCACACATCTGGAGACGGAGGCAGAGTTTAGGAAACGTGTCGGAGGAGAAGAGGAAGTCTAATAAAGCAGGAGCATGCGCGTGTGTGTGCGCGTGTGTGTGCGCGTGTGTGTGTGTGTGTGTGTCCGTCTCTGCAGGCCGCCATTCACCCCCCCCCCCCCGACTCGTTGTAATTCTGCTGCTGTGTGTGCGTGCAGTGATAGAGGAGAAGACTGGAAGGTTAGTTTTTAATCAATACAACTTGCTGACGCTGGGACTTTTCTCTCTCTCTCCCCCACTGTGTGTCGGTGTCTCTCGCCCCCAGCGCTGCAGGACCCCCCCCCCCCTCACACAGAGGAGACTCTGGGGATGAAACTCTCAGTGGCCGCCCAGACAGGCAGCTGTAATTCAGACTGTGGATGCTCATCTAGCAGGACGTCTCCCAGCTCCAAACTAAGCAGAACTCAGACAATTAAGAAGTTTTTGAAAATACAGAATTATTTCCTTGTGTTTCTCTAATTTCACTTTTTTTAGTTTCACTTCTTCTTTATTTATGTCCTTTGACACATTTGTTTTTAATGCTGCACTTTTTTATTATTGCATATTGACTCTACAACCAGAGGAAATCCCATCAAACATAAATGTTTTCATCTGCGCAACAATCTGTACTAATTAACAAATCAACATTTCTACTGCTGTAATTTGCACAGTAATATTTTTAATTATTTAAACCTGTTTAAGTATCCGGCTGTGTTGCACATGACAGCCTGGTATTCCACTTTATCTGAATTTTTATCGTTAATAACTGCAAAGTACTCTGGTTTTATAACTCCATTTTTTTCTTACTCTTAAATTCTGCTCTGTTCTCACTTTGCTGCTGTTAAAACTGAATTTCCCCTCCATTCAGTTCTATTCTATTCAGTTCTATTCTATTCAGTTCTATTCCATTCAGTTCTATTCTATTCAGTTCTATTCCATTCAGTTCTATTCCATTCAGTTCTATTCTATTCAGTTCTATTCTATTCAGTTCTATTCTATTCAGTTCTATTCTATGTTATTTCATCTTTGTGTTTTTATTTTACGGCCTCTTATTTAACTTTTTGCTCCTTTGACACATTCGCTTTTGAAGCTGCACATTTTTATTATTGCGTCTTTGTTATTTCCGGTTTGTGTCTTTAAGTTCTGGAAACTCGTGTTCCCGTCCAGAACCTCTCCGTAACATCCCTCCTGTTATCTATCTAACGGGTTTGAACTGGGCTCAGGTCAGGTTTAAACAGAAACCGATGAGGCAGAACTGGGAACAGGGACAGTGCTTCAGACCGGTTCTGGACCCCGATCGGTTCTGGTCCAATGACAGCGCTCAGACAGCTCAGAGTTCTGGTTCTGATGAGTCTTTGTCTCGTGGAATAACCGTCTCCCAGCGACCCGACCCGTTGGGCTTGGTGCCCACCCCTCAGACAAAGCAGAACCATCTGCCTCCAAACACTCGGAGCGATGCCCAGACTTCCCCGGTGGTCGCCATGGAGACAGAGGGGGGCACTGTGACCCCCCCCCCCTCTCTCACAGAGACTTAATGTCGAACGTCCAGACTTTACAGTTCAAAATTCATCATATAAGCAGAAAACTTCACACACAGCAAAAAACAAACTGAATTTATCCTGAAATACCCGAAAAAATCAGGAACTAAAAAACTTTAAACTATTTAGACTTTATAAAAAATCATTAGAAAAGTAAAAGAGGAAACATCTTAAAACGTTTTGCCATAATCCATCCATCCATCCATCCATCATTGGGTCGCAGCAGCAGCAGCTCCGTCAGAGAGACCCAGACTTCCCTCTCCCAACTACCTGGTCCAGATCCTCAGGAAGAATCCCAAATGTTCCCAGACCAGCAGGGAGACATAGTCCCTCCATCGTGTCCTGGGTCTTCCTCTGGGTCTCCTCCTGGTGGACATAGAAAACCTCAGCAGGAAGGCGTCCATCCTGACCAGATGCCTGATCCACCTCATCTGGCTCCTCTCTATGTGGAGGAGCAGCAGCTCTACTCTGAGCTCCTCACCCTATCTCTAAGGAGGAACCCAGCCACCCTGCAGAGGAAACTCATTTCAGCCGCCTGTATCCGTGATCTCGTTCTTTCTGTCACCACCAAGGTTTGGTGACCATAGATGAGGGTAGAACGTAGATCGACCGGCTCAGCTCTCTCTTCACTGTTATGGGATTTTGCCATAAAGATGTAGATAAGGATGCGGCTGATTCAGTCTCCGTTGGAGTTTTTAAGATATTTACTAGGACATGAACAGAAACCCATTTGTTGAGTGAACTACCCTACAGACATATCAATGATAGCAGAGTCCTCTAGCTACGTCAGTGCAGGTCAAATGTCCATGATACGTCCATGACTCCAGCATTCTGGAATATTCCCCATTGTTCTTTCTAATATTCGTTAATCACTACAAAGAACTGCTACCGAAGTAATTCTTCCACCGAACCAACACAGCCCTACAACATCCAGAGTCTTGAGCAACTCTGGTTGAATGTCATCCAACCTCAGCAACAGAGATTGGAGAACCCGTCCCAAAGTCCCCAGAACCTTCTTCCAAACAGGAAGGCGTGTTTGTGGGATTGAGGTGTATTCCATCCACCGACCCAAAACTAAAGCCAGACTCCTTCCTCAGCCTGACAGCATTCATAACCACAGGTTTCCACCAGCGGGTTCGAGAATAACCTCAATGCATCCCCCCCCCCCCCCCCCCCCCCCCCCCCGGGAAGTGTCCAGAGTTCTGCCAGAGGTCAGAGTCTTTCTATTAATCTGAACTTTTCCCTAACAGATCATATCATTAATTAACAGCCGTCTGACCTTCACCGTCTCAGGCTCTAAACAGAAACTTTTCCTCCTACAGATTGTGGACTGAAGGAACTCCTCGTTATTTCCAGACAGGAAGGAGAGGATGAGGATGCAGCTTCATGAGGATGAGGAATAAATAATAATAACCGTCCCTGTTTCAGTGACAAACACCTGGACCACGTCGGCCTCTCAGAGGGTGTGAGACAAGATCAATACATGGACTGGTTCAATCACTGCAGGTCACACACACACACACACACCAAGCAGAGCGATGGAGCATGTCTGAAATGCCAACAGAGGACTCCCAGCTCATTGTTATCTATCTGAGTGTGTGTGTGTGTGTGTGTGAGGGATGAGTTAAAGCACGGCCGGGCCGATCGTTGCACTCTTCATAAATCAGATGATAAACACACCCTGACCTGGACACACACACACACACACACAGACGAACGACAGCATGATAAGTGGTTGCTGCGTTCACTGACCAGCTGCTCTGCTGGAAATATCAGATGAATCTGTTTCCATGTTTCACTAAAACTATTTTAATCCTGAAAATAAAATTGAAGCCGAAGGAGACAAATGGTGCCAGGTTGTTATCCTGAACAAAAACTACTACACATCAACATTTTCATTAACTGAAATGAAAATGAAAGTTTACACCAAAATAAAACTAAATCTGTAATAAATGTTCACAACAATAACAAAAATTAGCTGAATTTGTTGAGAAAATTGGTTTAGTTTTAGCGTCTGTGTCTTGTGCATTAGAATAAAGTCTGTTTATTGTGGGAATACGTGACTCCCTGCTCTACAGCGCATGCCGACTGAAACGTCTTGCTGTGCTGGTGGTGATAAAAACAACTAAACATTTCAGATGATTTCATCGTCTCGCCCCTTTCTAGGCAAACAGGAGACGTCTTTGGTTGCGAGCGATCAGAAGACGTGACTGCAACAACGATCAAAAATGCAAATACAGCAATCTCTTTATAAAAGGTAAGACCTGGCTAACAAACAAGCTAATGTAGCTTACCCACCTGGCATAGACCCAGATTCAGCAATACGAGCATTTTACTCCTCTGTAGATTCCACTTGTTGTTTGTACTCGCTGTACCACATTATGCCAGCAGATGGCAGTCGTCAGTCGAGTTGTCTGTTTTGCTACAGTATATTCACACCTAGCAACATGCTAGCAATGGTTGGGAATATCGCCCACGGGTCTAAACTGGGATTATTGACTACCAGAACATTTGCAAAAAGCACCTAGAACATAAATGTAGTCAGGGAGGCTCAGAACTGTAGCACCAGCATTTCTGAGATATTGGGCGTGTCGATACTTTAATGGGCGGGTCGATACCTTAATGGGCGGGTCGATACTTTAATGGGCGTGTCGATACTTTAATGGGCGGGTCGATACCTTAATGGGCGGGTCGATACCTTAATGGACGGGTCGATACTTTAATGGGCGGGTCGATACCTTAATGGGTGGGTCGATACCTTAATGGGCGGGTCGATACTTTAATGGGCGTGTCGATACTTTAATGGGCGTGTCGATACTTTAATGGGCGGGTCGATACCTTAATGGGTGGGTCGATACCTTAATGGGCGGGTCGATACTTTAATGGGCGTGTCGATACTTTAATGGGCGTGTCGATACTTTAATGGGCGGGTCGATACCTTAATGGGCGGGTCGATACCTTAATGGGCGGGTCGATACCTTAATGGACGGGTCGATACTTTAATGGGCGGGTCGATACCTTAATGGACGGGTCGATACTTTAATGGGCGTGTCGATACCTTAATGGACGGGTCGATACTTTAATGGGCGGGTCGATACTTTAATGTGCGGGTCGATACTTTAATGGACGGGTCGATACCTTAATGGGCGTGTCGATACCTTAATGGACGGGTCGATACTTTAATGGGCGGGTCGATACCTTAATGGACGGGTCGATACCTTAATGGGCGTGTCGATACCTTAATGGACGGGTCGATACTTTAATGGGCGGGTCGATACCTTAATGGGCGGGTCGATACCTTAATGGGCGGGTCGATACTTTAATGTGCGGGTCGATACCTTAATGGACGGGTCGATACCTTAATGGGCGTGTCGATACCTTAATGGGCGGGTCGATACCTTAATGGGCGGGTCGATACCTTAATGGGCGTGTCGATACCTTAATGGGCGGGTCGATACTTTAATGTGCGGGTCGATACCTTAACGGACGGGTCGATACCTTAATGGGCGGGTCGATACTTTAATGTGCGGGTCGATACCTTAATGGGCGTGTCGATACCTTAATGGGCGGGTCGATACCTTAATGGGCGTGTCGATACCTTAATGGGCGGGTCGATACTTTAATGTGCGGGTCGATACCTTAACGGACGGGTCGATACCTTAATGGGCGGGTCGATACCTTAATGGGCGGGTCGATACCTTAATGGGCGGGTCGATACCTTAATGGGCGTGTCGATACCTTAATGGGCGGGTCGATACCTTAATGGGCGGGTCGATACCTTAATGGGCGGGTCGTCCTTAATGGGCGGGTCGATACCTTAATGGGCGGGTCGATACCTTAATGGGCGTGTCGATACCTTAATGGGCGGGTCGATACCTTAATGGGCGGGTCGATACTTTAATGGGCGGGTCGATACTTTAATGGGCGTGTCGATACCTTAATGGGCGGGTCGATACCTTAATGGGCGGGTCTATACTTTAATGGGCGTGTCGATACCTTAATGGGCGGGTCGATACCTTAATGGGCGTGTCGATACCTTAATGGGCGGGTCGATACCTTAATGGGCGGGTCGATACTTTAATGGGCGGGTCGATACTTTAATGGGCGTGTCGATACCTTAATGGGCGGGTCGATACCTTAATGGGCGGGTCTATACTTTAATGGGCGTGTCGATACCTTAATGGGCGGGTCGATACCTTAATGGGCGTGTCGATACCTTAATGGGCGGGTCGATACCTTAATGGGCGGGTCGATACTTTAATGGGCGGGTCGATACTTTAATGGGCGTGTCGATACCTTAATGGGCGGGTCGATACCTTAATGGGCGGGTCTATACTTTAATGGGCGTGTCGATACCTTAATGGGCGGGTCGATACCTTAATGGGCGTGTCGATACCTTAATGGGCGGGTCGATACCTTAATGGGCGGGTCGATACTTTAATGGGCGGGTCGATACTTTAATGGGCGTGTCGATACCTTAATGGGCGGGTCGATACCTTAATGGGCGGGTCTATACTTTAATGGGCGTGTCGATACCTTAATGGGCGGGTCGATACCTTAATGGGCGTGTCGATACCTTAATGGGCGGGTCGATACCTTAATGGGCGGGTCGATACTTTAATGGGCGGGTCGATACTTTAATGGGCGTGTCGATACCTTAATGGGCGGGTCGATACCTTAATGGGCGGGTCTATACTTTAATGGGCGTGTCGATACCTTAATGGGCGGGTCGATACCTTAATGGGCGGGTCTATACTTTAATGGGCGTGTCGATACCTTAATGGACGGGTCGATACCTTAATGGGCGGGTCGATACCTTAATGGGCGGGTCGATACCTTAATGGACGGGTCGATACCTTAATGGGCGGGTCGATACCTTAATGGACGGGTCGATACCTTAATGGGCGGGTCGATACCTTAATGGATGGGTCGATACCTTAATGGGCGGGTCGATACCTTAATGGACGGGTCGATACTTTAATGGGCGTGTCGATACCTTAATGGGCGGGTCGATACTTTAATGGGCGGATCGATACCTTAATGGGCGTGTCGATACTTTAATGGGCGGGTCGATACCTTAATGGGCGGGTCGATACTTTAATGGGCGGATCGATATCTGATACCCGGCCCGTACTCTGGCACCAAAGCTGGTAAGAACCAGAGCAGGACCGTATTCTCCTTATGGACATCAGTTTGGAGCAGCCTGCAGTGACTGATCTAGCCACAGAGGTCGCTGTTTTCATTCTTATTCATACAAACAGACCAAGAACTTGCTGGTTCCAGAACCATAAACGGGTCGGGTCTTACCTGTGGTTGCTGAGGGATGTTGAAGCCGGGGTCTCTGGCTCCGACGCTGACGAACCGCTGAGCTGGAGATGTGGTGGGGGTGGAGTACGCTGCACAGAACACATAGGTGAGTTAGGAGGTGGGCGGAGCCCCGTTTAACAGAACCACAGCTGAACCAAACCAACAATCAGAACCGGATCACTCTAAAAGCTCCGGCTCAGCCCACCGGCGCTGATATGGCACTCACTGGGGGAGGAGGGGGAGTTTCCTCCCCCCTCCGTGGACGAGGTGGCCGGCGGTTTGGCGTCGACGGGCAGCGGGACGGGTCGGGCCATCGGGGGCGGCGGCGGGGGGGGCAGCATGGGCGTGGGCAGGAACGGGTTGTGGACCTTCCCCTGGGTGGCGCCGTTGGGCTGAGGAAAAGGAAGGAGGGGAGTCAGGAGACATACTCCGGAGCCATGAGTGGTTCTGATCGGATCTTCAGCAGGTTCTGGTCTCTAACTTCCAGAACCGGGTATTGGAGCGATCCAACTGACGGTTCTGTAGATCCAATCAGGTCTCGGTACCGACTGATTTAGCTCATTACGACCTGATTTACTGCTTCCTCGCACTGAGCCAGGTTCTGGTTCTGGGTTCTACCTGTTAAGGTGTGGGGCTAAAGAAATAATCAAAGCAAATCGATTCTGCCTGTTTCTATGTATTCTAAAGAAACACATTGAGTTAATATTTTCATATATTGTAGAAGATCTATAATTATTATTATTTTACTATGTTTTATTCATCTGAGTTTTGTTTTTTTATTTGAAAAAAAGTTCTAATAATAATACAAATATTATTAGAAAATGGAATTTAACATTATTTATTTCAATTTTGTTTCATTTTTTTATTCACTGTTTATATTTTCTTATATTTATTTAATTTTATATTAAAATGTAATATTTTGTAATAATAATAATAATAATAATAATAATAATAAAGAACTAAATAATATTGATTTAATAGGAAGAGATGGGATAAAATAAGTTAGTATTTCTTGCCACTCCTTTTTTAATATGTAAATTAAATATGTGTTCTCGGCTTATGTTTATTTTCATTTGGTCTTGATTTATTTACTTTTTCCTTTTTCATTTCTCTTATAATTTGTGTAAAGATATTATGTATGATTATTTATTGGTTACAACAAACGATGGTTAATTAAATTTAAAAAAATCAATGAAAGTGACGTCAATTCTGTCAAGTTTAAATGAAACTATAGTAAAGTTTATATATTTTAGTCGTGGGTTTATGGAATCTATTCATTTTAATCGATACCGATATAAGTACATCAGAACGGTCCCGGCTAACTGTGGTTCTAACAACAGCATCAGACCCTGGTCCAGATTCTAAACGGGCCGTCCTGTTTTCAGTACCACTCTTTAGAAATGAAACAGAACCGGGCCACAGAGAGGTTCTGGTTCAGTGGGAACGGGCCCAGATGTTCCCACAATCAAACATCTCCTCTCTGGTTGCTTTCTGACAGGACCGACCCTAGGTCGAGTGGACAGAGACGGGTGTGTGTGTGTGTTAGTGTGTGTTAGTGTGTGTGTGTGTGTGTTAGTGTGTGTGTGTGTTAGTGTGTGTGTATTGATTGGTTGTCTAGACGCAGATATATCAGCTATCAGACCGCTGCCTGAAACCACACACTGCATCATTTTCTGCCAACACAAGCTGACCCCGCCTCCATGTATGGGTGTGTGTGTGTGTGTGTGTGTGTGTAGGTGTGTGTGCTTACGTTGAGGAGGCCCACCTGTCCGGCCTGCTGGGCGGAGTCAGGGCACACCAGCTGGACAAACTCTTTGAGGGTCTCCTGCGGGTGGTAGCGGATGGCCGGGTGGGAGAAGTAGGAGGCGGGCTGCTGCAGGATGGGGGAGGAGGAGAAGTGGAGGCTGGAGGGGGGGGCGTGGGGGCTGGCTGTGGGGAGGAGGGGAGAGGGGGAGACAGGTTAATGGGGGGTGAAAGGTCATTAAAATCAGCTGGGGGGCAGAGGTAAACATGCAGTGATGATGGACAGAACCAGCAGAGTAAATGGACCAATGAAAGTTCAGCATTAAGCCCCGCCCACAGCAGCTTTACATCACTCCTCCATCGTTTTACACCTCCTCCTCTTCTTCCTCTGTGGTCTAATTAAGACCCTGATTGGTCTAATAAGGTCTGATTGCTCGTTAAGGCTTGTGATGTATGAAGCTCTGAGGAGGAGAAGGAGGAGGAACTCTGAGCGGGATGGGTGGGGTCTGAACGTGGAGATAGAGAGACATTAGAAATATTAGAGAGAGAGAGAGATGGAGGGATGGACGGACGGAGAGGTAAAGCTGCTGCACTAATTCACTTAAAGTCGGCTGTGATTTATCACTCTGACAATCCACAGCGTGTGTGTGTTTACAGTAATCACTGAATGGATGGGAGATCACACACACACACACACACACACACACACACACACACACACACAAAGGCTCCAAGTGAACCGAACACAGACCGTCTCCTTGTTCATCAGAGACAATTCATGTAGTGTCACCTGACGTCAATCGACCAATCACATGGTAGATGGTTCTCCCCTCAGGGTCTGATCTGAACTGGTTTCTATTGGGACAGAAAGGGATTCTGCTTTAATACAGAATGAATCTGGATAAGATCGCACAGTTTCTGTCTGCAGATCCAAAAATAATTTGGAGATCAGGAGGTAAACTGTTGAAGCAAAGAGGTTACTGGTTCTGCTGCTTCAAATCTCCACAATCTAGAGGGAAAATTGTGTCAGTTTTTGGGTTGAGGAGGTTCCACAGTGTGTAATATTAAGCTAAATATACCTTAGAGCTTTGATGACAAGGCAGTTATGGTCAGAGCAAAACTCCTGACAGTAAAGCTAAACTCCCCTTAGCGCCACCTACAGCAACACTCCTGATAGTACCAACTTTAGCTAAACTCCCGTTAGCGCCATCTATAGCTAAACCCCCGTTAGCGCCACCTATAGCAAAACTCCCGTTAGTTCCACCTACAGCAAATCTCCTGATAGTACCACCTATAGCTAAACTCCCCTTAGCACCACCTATAGTAAAACTCCCGATAGTACAACCTATAGCAAAACTCCCATTAGCCCCACCTACAGCTAAACTCCCGTTAGCGCCACCTACTGTAAAACTCCTGATAGTACCATTTATAGCAAAACTCCTGGTAGTACCACCTTTAGCTAAACTCCCGTTAGCGCCATCTATAGCTAAATCCCCATTAGCGCCACCAATAGCAAAACTCCCGATAGTACCACCTATAGAAAAACTTCCCTTAGCGCCACCTGTAGCTAACTCCTCATTAGCACCACCTACAGCAAAACTCCAGATAGTACCAACAATAGCAAAACTCCCAATAGTACCACCTATAGCAAAACATCCCTTAGTGCCACCTATAGCTAACTCCTCATTAGCACCACCTATAGAAAAACTCCTGATAGTATCACCTATAGCTAAACTCCCGATAGTACCACCTATAGCAAAACTCCCGATAGTACCACCTATAGCAAAATTTCCCTTAGCGCCACCAATAGCTAAATCCCTATTAGCAACACCTACAGAGAAACTCCTCATAGTGCCACCTATAGCAAAACCTCCGATAGTACCACCTATAGCAAAACTCCCGTTAGCGCCACCTACAGCAAAACTCCGGATAGTACCACCTATAGCAAAACTCCCATTAGCGCCACCTTCAGCTAAACTCCCCTTAGCGCCACCTACAGCTAAACTCCTGTTAGCGCCACCTACAGCAAAACTCCTGATAAAACCCCTACAGCAAAACTCCTGATAGTACCACCTATAGCTAAACTCCCGATAGAAACACCTACAGCAAAACTCCTGATAGTACCACCTATAGCTAAACTCCCCTTAGCGCCACCTATAGCTAAATACCCATTAGCGACACCTATAGCTAAACTCCAGATAGCGCCACCTACAGCAAAACTCCTGATAGTACCACCTATAGCAAAAATCCCGTCAGTGCCACCTTTAGCTAAACTCCCGATAGTACCACCTATAGCAAAACTTCCCTTAGCGCCACCTATAGCTAAACCCCCGTTAGCGCCACCTATAGCAAAACCTCAGATAGTACCACCTATAGCAAAACTCCCATTAGCGGCACCTACAGCAAAACTCCCCTTAGCGCCACCTATAGCTAAACTCCCGTTAGCACCACCTACCGTAAAACTCCTGATAGAACCCCTACAGCAAAACCCCTGATAGTACCACCTATAGCTAAACTCCCGTTATCACGACCTATAGCTAAATCCCCATTAGCGCCACCTATAGCAAAACTTCCGATAGTACCACCTATAGCAAAACTCCTGTTAGCGCCACCTACAGCAAAACTCCCGGATAGTACCACCTATAGCAAAACTCCCATTAGCGCCACCTAAAGAAAAACTCCAGATAGTACCACCTATAGCAAAACTCCCGATAGTGCCACCTACAGCAAAAAACTCCTGATAGTATCACCTATAGCTAAACTCCCGATAGTACCACCTATAGCAAAACTCCCGATAGTGCCACCTACAGCAAAAAACTCCTGATAGTACCACCTATAGCTAAACTCCCGTTAGCGCGACCTATAGCTAACTCCTCATTAGCACCACCTATAGAAAAACTCCTGATAGTACCACCTATAGCAAAATTTCCCTTAGCGCCACCTATAGCTAAATCCCTATTAGCAACACCTACAGAGAAACTCCTCATAGTACCACCTATAGCAAAACTCCCATTAGCGCCACCTACAGCTAAACTCCCCTTAGCGCCACCTACAGCTAAACTCCCGTTAGTGCCACCTACAGCAAAACTCCTGATAAAACCCCTACAGCAAAACTCCTGATAGTACCACCTATAGCTAAACTCCCGATAGTGCCACCTACAGCAAAAAATCCTGATAGTACCACCTATAGCTAAACTCCCGTTAGCGCGACCTATAGCTAAATCCCCATTAGCACCACCTATAGCAAAACTTTCGATAGTACCCCCTATAGCAAAACTCCCATTAGCGCCACCTACAGCAAAACTCCAGATAGTACCACATATAGCAAAACTCCTGATAGTACCACCTACAGCAAAACTCTGGATAGTACCACCTATAGCAAAACTCCCATTAGCGCCACCTACAGCAAAACTCTGGATAGTACCACCTATAGCAAAACTCCCGTTAGCGCCACCTACAGCAAAACTCCGGATAGTACCACCTATAGCAAAACTCCCATTAGCGCCACCTACAGCAAAACCTCTGATAGTACCACCTATAGCAAAACTCCCATTAGCGCCACCTATAGCTAGACTCCACTTAGCGCCACATATAGCTAACCTCTCGTTAGCGCCACCTACAGCAAACCTCCTGATAGTACCACCTATAGCTAAACTCCCTTTAGCGCCACCTATAGCAAAACTCCCGATAGTCTCACCTATAGCAAAACTCCCGTTATTGCCACCTATAGCTAAACCCTGTTAGCGCCACAGATATCGCTAAACCGCCGTTAGTGCTACCTATAGCTAAACCCCGTTAGCGCCACCTATAGCTAATCTCCCGTTAGTGCCATCTATAGCAGAACTGCCGTTAGCGCCACCTACAAAGTAACACCTGTTAGCTTCATCTACAACAAAACACTGATGAGTTTCAGAACGTCTACCAATCAGAAGGTCAGGAAGAGGCAGAAGCTTAGCAGAAGGCGGGACAAAGTATTCATGGATGAAGGGGGAGTCAGGCGTGTTTATCCTCAGGAACGTTTACATTTGAGAACAAAGAATGTGTTTATAATGAAGTCCATCCATGCATCCATCCGTCCATCCATCCTGGGTTTACCAACAGGTTTATCAACAGACTAAGGAGGTTAGAGTTCTCAAGGGGAGATGTGGAAGGTCCAGTTAGAGTATTTCTACATCTGAAAGAAAATTTCTTGAACAGAAACTAAACTGAGTGATAAAACCCCAGACTGTAAAAATTTGGTGATTGCAAATAAAAAGCAAAGATTCGTCTGTATAAAGACAAACTGACGTTCTTGATGCGTTCTGAGTTTGCGCTTTTTACCACAGGAACAACGCCCATAGCTGGGCCTGGTTTAGTATTTCAGAACCAGAGTCAAAACCGGGTCTTCAGAACCGGGTCTTCAGAACCCAGCAAGCAGATCTGAGTCCAGCTTCTCTGTACTGAAAGGAGGAAGGAGGGGCGTTATCCAGGTCAAGGTGGCGGGTAGAGTAGAGGGAGAGGAGGAGCTGTTTTCATCGACTCTCAGTCACACTCACACTTCACTGACACACAAGATCCATCCAAACACATCAGACGATAAACAGCCACCATGATGTCATCAGCATGCTGGCAGGTGAGGACGGGGGGGAAGGGAGACACATCTATCTGTCCATCATCAGAGGTGAGGAATAGGAGGCGGGGTCACACACAGACACAGTCTTTACCTTGTCGAGAGATGAACGAGCTAGCTAGAGAGCCACGTAGCTTATATCCAGCTTCCCACCGCCAGACGGAGGGAAGGAAACAAACGAGAAGAAAAGGAACAAGAAGAAGCAGCATGAATATCAGCAGCAGGAGGAGAGGGAGAGAGACGGCTGGAGGAGACACCTGGACTCCGCCCAGAAACACACAGCGAGTGGAGGAGGACAACAGGTGGTGTTCCATGAAGTGAGTCCAACAGATCCAGGCTCATGTCAAATATCCTGGCTTAAATGATCCTAACATTTCACTCAAGGTTTATTCGTTTCCACCAACGAAGCTCAGGTGGATTCAATCCCCACTGATTCGCTTTATGGAAAGCCCCCCTGTATCTTTATCACTGGAATCATTAGCTAGTTCTCAGGGAAACCAAAGGTTAGCTTTTCCATGAATTAATTTTTCTATTTTCTGTCATGCTTTTAATCGTCATCTGTTGATTTTCATATATTTTATTGTAAACTATTAAATATAAAATCTTTTACTTAAAAGTGAATAAAAGTTCTTATATCCAACATTGATTAAATGTGGAAAACGTGTGATTTGATATATTAGTTGTTCTGTAAAATGTTAGAAATAAATATCCATCAGCAACCGTAAAACAATTAGAAAAATAATTTTTTATTAATTATAATAACGAACAAATTAATAAATGAATTAATAAATAAAACAGAGGGACTCACTGTCCATATAAACAAGAATGGACGTCTGTGTTTCCTTCTCAGAACCTGTTAACACCTGCGTGTTCAGGTGTGAATAACTACTAGTTAAGCTCCGCCCCCTAAACTTCCGCCTGTATGAAGACAGGTTAAGATCAGCCGACCTGCTGAGGTTTGTTTCCGTTCAGATAAATCCGTCTGTCTCCCTCCGTCTCACACACACACACACACAGCGCTGAGCTCACAGCTACAAGCCCCGCCCACATCCCGTCCCCTGCCAGCATTGGTGCTTCTGCAGCAGCTTCAGGTTGGAGCTGATGGGGGTTAGTGGGGCTCAGATGGCTGTTATTGAAGCAGGTGTGGTTGCCGTGGCGATAGCTTACCTGGCTCCACATCGTGCCAGCTGCTGGTCTGGCTGCCGCTGCCAGGAGACCGACCCTGACCCGAATAGTAGGACTCTTCACCTGGACTGTCCACGTCCTCCTCCATGCACTTTATCCTTTTGGCCGAACTGGACACAGACAGAACCAGTAGAACCATTACTGGACAGAGACAAGGTAATTCAAGGTTAGTAATAGAACATGAAACATTAGAGAGTAATTAAAATAATTTACTCAAAGCCAGATCAGTTTTTATCTGTGATTAAAACCATCTCAGCGTTTCAGCAGCTCTGCAGTCATCAGGAAGTTTGTTCCAGATAAAAAGGAGCATAGAAACTAAAAGCTGCTTCTCCATGTTTGGTTCTGGTTCTAGGAATAATCAGTAAACTAGAGCTGGAGGACCTGATTGGTCTGCTGGGTTGCTATGGTGACAGCAGGTCTCCATCATCCATCATCAATGATTTATAAACCAGTAGGAGTATTTAGAAGTTTATTCTCTGAGCTACAGGGAGCCAGAGGAAGGACTTTAGAACTGGGGTGATGGGTTCTACTTTCCTGGTTCTACTGAGAACACGAGCAGCAGCGTTCTGGATCAGCTGCAGCTGTCTGAGTGACTTTTTAGGTAGACCTGTGAAGATACTGTTACAGTAATCATAAATGCATGGATGAGTTTTTCTAGGTCTCCTTGTGTCATCATTCCTTTAATCCTAGAAATGTTCCTCAGCTGATAGAAAGCTGACCTTGTTATTGCCTTTATGTGACCCTGGAGGTTCTGGTCTGAGTCCATTATTACACCTAGAGTTCTGGTTGGTTTAACTGAAGCTGTTGCTGATTCTGGATCGTTCCTCTTTAGGTCCAACAATAATTACTTCTATTTTGTTTCTGTTTAGCAGGAGAAAGTTATGGGACATCCAGATATTTATTTGATCAAAAAGTTTATTTAGAGTTTGGAACATAATGTAAATAATAATATAAAGTAATAATAAAACATATAAAGTCACCTGGTGACATATTAATGTACAGCTGAGTATCATCTAATAAGTAATGATATTGGTTGTTATATCTGGGTTAGTGGGAACGTGTAGATATTAAATAGAAGAGGCCCCAGCATGGAGCCTTGGGGAACCCCACACGTTCTGATGAGAAACAAAGAATTTCCTGTTCTTTAGGTGAGACTCAAACCAGCCAAACATCTATCCTGGGATCCAGATTTCTCCTGTTAAACCTGGTAAAATGTTCTGGGTTATCAGAACTTTCTGGACCTTGACCCTGTTTCCGCTTCAGGTTCTGACCATCAGAACATTCAGTCTGACCCAGAAATGATTCTGGAACCAGCAGGTAGTTACAAAGTCTCTCTGGAAACGTCTGGAGATTGATCTGGTTCTGCTACTAAGCCGCATCCCAGAAACAGGAGCATCTGGACCAGAACCAGCCAAAGGTTCTGGAACATTCAGCAGTCCTGAACAGAACCAGGATTCTCCTGGTCTGAACCAGAACGCAGAGCGGGAAATCTGCTGTGTGTGTGTGTGCTCCTGTTTAGACTGCAGAATGAGGACCAATTTTTTCCCATTTGGGGTTTTGAACCTATAAAGTGAAGACCGTTTAATACAAAGTGAGGATATTTACCTGATCCTCAGTGTGGGGGCGCTGTTACTGAGCTCTGCTGGTTGCTTTTAGAGAGACGGTGGGAGTTAGGCTTAGGAACAAATGATAGGAATGAAGGTTTTTCTCTTCTTTTCCTTATTCAACCCAGATTATCTCTTAATGTTTTACCTTTTTAACGTTCTAATTTTGACCCTACTTTGTTTCCATATTTCCCTCCCTGCATTTAGATGTTATTTATTTTGTTTTATGTTTTACCTTTATTTATCATCCCTTACTCTATCAGTCTGTTGGTTCTTTTAGATAATTTCTCCTTATATATTTCATCCACAGTTAGGTTTGTAGTTTCTCATTTAAATAGAAATTAAAATTAAATATAAGATTGTAAATACAGGAACATTTATTTCACAAATGTGTGATCAGCCTTATGCATATTTAAATTAATTTGATCCTCCAAATCCTAATGAGGTGCTTGAAATCTTATCAAAGATGAAGAACACGATGAAACTGAGGATTTATATTCTCTCTTCTCTCTAGAGATCTCAGACTAGCCAAAAATAAGTCCAACTTGTTTGAACCCAGAAATTAAAATTTATTTGCCAGTTACCGTAATATTGTTTTAACTAAATTAGAAAACAATGACTTGGATGAGAGAGAGAAATTAGTTTTTCATATAACGGGAAACTATCATGTGGGGTACCACAGGGGTCCATATTGGGCCCCCTTTTACTCTTAATCTATGTCAACGATTTAAACGATGTTTGCAGTCGGTACGCCTCCTGTTTTCTCACTCAAACGTTGACACATTGAAAAGAGAAGCAACTGAGGAATTAAAAAATATTTCTAAATGGTTTCAAGTAATTCAACTTTCTCTAAAATATACAAAAAACTAACTTTATGATTTTTAGCATAAAAGAACAGAGGAGATTTTTTAATATGGATGTCAGTTAATGGCTTCAAAATTAGCCAAATTAATCCTACTAAATTTTTAGGTGTTATTGTCGACCAAATCCTAACCTGTAAATATCATATTCAACATGTTTGTTGAAAAACAATCATGAAATCTGTTGGTATATTGAGAAGAGTTTGTTCTTTAATTGTAACTTCATGTATGAAAACATATTATAGTTTAATCTATTCCCATATTATGTACTGTAATATGGTTTGGGGTGCAACGTGTCAAACATTTCTATATAAGATTTTATTAATACAAAATAAATTATTAGGAATTATGAATAATTCAAATAGATTCCCATCATCTGCTCCTCTTTTCATAAAATATAAAATTCTGCCCATATTTAATGTTAACATCTATAACATAAATATCTTTATGTATATAAGTATGTAAATATATGTATATATCATGTATTCTTCTGATGTTGCTGCGTATTCTACCAGGCGCTGCTTGTATCTTCCTTTTGTAGAACTACAGCAGATAGATCTACACACTGATACAGAGCGCCTTCGCTCTAAACACTAAAACTACCATAAATGCTGTCAAAAGAGAGCTGAAAATAATGTTGACATGTAAGTAAGTGTAAGATTCATCTGTTGTGAATTGAAAGATGTTCAGTCGATAGATTTAAATGTATAATGTGTTATTATAAACATCTTTTTATGCTCGTTTAATGTTATTTTGGGGAGTTGGTTCTTATAAGACCTCCTCACTCTCTCCCACACAGTATTTTGATTCTTTTTAAAACAGATTCATAAAGCTGTATGTTATATGTTAAAAACTAAAAAGTTTAGCTTGTCATTCTGTTCTCCAGCCCAGCTGATTACCTCCACCTGTTTCTTCCCCTCACCTGTCTACCTGTGATTAGGTTCTCTAGCTTTATCATTTTCTCATCCTTCTGTCCTCTGCTCCTGTTGTTCGCCTCACATGTTTAGTAAGTTTTATGTTTTTTATTTATTAGAACTCATAATTTACTTTGGCAGCATTTGGATCCTGCACTCTTTACAACATGACAATAAATGTTCAGGGTTAGGAAAAGTGTCTGTTTTAGGCATAATAACAATAATAATAATAGGTCGTCACTACTACGGGCAAAACAAGAAGGAGTGTGTGTGTGTGTGTGTGTGAGTGTATGTAATGTGTGAGTGTATGTAATGTGTGAGTGTATGTAATGTGTGTGTGTGTGTAATGTGTGTGTAATGTGTGTGTGTAATGTGTGTGTAATGTGTGTGTGTGTACAGCGGTAAATCTCTCCACTCCGACCCGCCTCTCTGCCTCACACAGCTCCATGTATGTGGGCGGTCCCTAGGGAAGTGGGTGGAGTCAGAGACTCACTGATACAGTGTGTGTGTGTGTGTGTGTGTGTGTGTGAGCTGCAGGGCAGGTAGTTGAGCAGACACACAGACGACTCCTGCGACCGCATTGATTGAACAGCAGAGGTCAGGCCAAACCCTGCGAGCAGCACAGAGACGGTGTGTGTGTGTGTGTTCCTGTCTAGCATTCAGACTGAGGACCATTCTTCATCGTTTTACCTGTAAAGTGAGGACCGTTTGATCCATAGTGAGGACATTCTGCCTGGTCCTCCCTTTAGGACAACGTCCTACACGGACGGACGGACCATCAGCATCGTAGTCAGGAGAAGACTGACAGAACCATGGATGTACTGGTTGGGTTTTACCAGAATCCAGATAAAACCTGATGGTAGAACCTGTTCTGGTCGGATGAAATCCACACAGAACCACTGGGTAACAACTCTATAGTGAAACATGGTGGTGGCAGCATCAGGGTCTGGGGTTACTTTCCTTCAGATGAAGCAAGAATGTGGAAGAAGTTCTAAACAGTTCCAGATACCGGTCCGATTGGTGAGTCGTAACTGTCCCCCAGAACCACCAGATGAAGACGTCATGAGAAGACTACAACAGGCGGGACGAGATGCGTCCACACAGGTTCATCGGACCAAGAAGACGTCCTTACAGGGTGGGACCAGAACGGTTCCAGCAGCTGTTTGGTTCCCAGGACAAAGGGTTCATCTTACCGCCAGGAAAAGATGGATTCTCAGAGTTTTCCAAACTCAGGAGAATCCATCTTCAGTCAAAACCGTCCGATCTCCCACCCATATTTGAGCGGGCCAATCGTTTGTCAGCATTGTGCTTTGGGGCGGGAGTTCAGTTGTGATGATGGTATAAACCGACCAGCTAACAGAAACAAACATGGCGGCGCCGGTTGACGCTCGCGTAGAAGCCATTGACAGCCGGGCGCTGCCTCGCGCGTCCTCCAATCAGCTCCAAGTATTCTACCAGATGGCCCCGCCCTCTTTCAGACTGTTAAAGTGTAGGCTGGACATGGGGGCGGGGCTACACATAGATCTGGCTGATGCCAGGTTAGGAACCATCAGGAGGCTGATATTTTAGCTCACGTTTTAGATTCCCAGCTCGGTTCTCTGAGGAACAGGTGTGTGCTCACCTGGAGGAGGAGGTGCTGGGCAGCGGCCTCCTCATGGCTCCTGGACTCATGCTGTAGTAGGACGAGCTGTCCAGGTCGGCCAGGGAAAAGTTGGGCCCGGTTCCCGCCGCAATGGGAGCTGAAGGACAGACAGACAGAACACAGCGGAACCGGATCAGGAGAACGTACAGAACCAGAATCAACAACGTCTATGAGAGAGAAAAACGGGATCTGAACAGATCAGAAGGAAAAATGCTGGAAGAGTTCCTGGGAAGAAAAGGTCTGGAGAACCCGATGTTCCCTCCTGTTCCTGCTACTAGAACCTTAAACCAGGCCTCCTCCTCTGTGTGAACGCTGCAGAACAAAGGCAACAATCCCCCCCCCCCCACATCCCTCCTCTTCATCGCTTTATTGACACTGAGCATGATGGGATGAAAGGAGGAGGAGTGACAGGACCTGCCGGGTAATTTTCTGCTGAGCTCAGCACCGTGAGCTCACTCCGTCTATCTATCACCCTGCAGACACACACACACACACACACACACACACACACACACACACACACACACACACACACACACACACACACACACACACACCCGCTGTAAGCGAAGCAGCACTTTTCATGTTTCTACAGTGAGAAGGAACCTCAGAGCTGAACTGAACCACCTTCACCTCATTCAGACCTGCATATAATCAGAGAGCCAATCCAGATTCATAAACCATAATAACCAAAAAGTCCAACTCTCACCTGATCATCTCCGCTGAATAAAACTGTTATTACCAACGATCTCGATTGAGTGCTGATGACGCCCGTTATCAGGAGCAGATGTCCTGTCAAGGAACTTTACACGAGAAATGATTTCACTATAAATATACAAACATTCCAAGCAGTTCTAAAGTTATAGAGCTGTAGGAATCCCAGCAGATCGGGTTGTTAAGGTGAGGTTGTGTCCCGTTGATCAGCTTCTACCACAGTAATACTTCATACTGAGCAAACATATAGCCACATTACAGAAGGAATTTATTCCACCAGCATCGTTTTCTGCCAAACCTCTTTTATTTGATAGTTCTAGCAATTTTGAATATGATGCATTCCTCAGATTTAATGTGTCATAGTTTATAGGCTGCCGAAAAATAATGCGATTTTTATTAAAGAATTCTCAGTTTGTTTTAATTCTGCGCAGCTTAGTCCTTGTATGTCCATGTACCACATGTGTGGAAAATATGCTCTGTTTTTTATCATGGCCCATACTAATATGTTAAGCTGCAACGTAAAATTAATATTTATTAACGGATTAATGTTAACAAGAAGACCAGAAGCGTTTTTTAGAACGTTCCTTTGCTCCGATCAGATATATATATTCATAGAACAAGATATGCTTTTGATTCTAAAATCGTGGTCAAACGTGCAAATACACATTTTATATAAATACACATTTTCTGCAGAAATCCAACATTAAAAACACGATAAAAAATATGATAAAATAATAAAAACACACAAACAAATGAAAAACACGAGGTAGTTTCATGCTCTCGTTAAAAAAAGCGTTAAAAACAAGAATCCGCTGCTCTTGAATGTTTCATGTATTTTATTGCATAATTTAGATTAATTAGTCGTACAGAATTGATTTTCATGCTGTCTGCATTGTTCTATGTACTTTTAATCACTTTTATGTGATTGATTATGGGGTATTGTATATGATTTTGGTTGGACCTCAGGAAGATTAGTGACCATCTTGGTGTATACTAATGGCGATCCTAATAAATAAAAACTTATTTAAAAATATAGTTTTAACTGGTGAATATAGATATATAGATAACCTTATAGATCAACAGATTTTTTTAAACGTTCAGATTTATATGGATTTTAGTCAACATGTTATGCAGCTGAGTCACACCCTTGGTCATCACGTTCAACCTGTCCACCAGTGTCTCCTCCATGTTTCTGTAATGTGATTTTTAATATCACCAGTTTTATCCAGCGGGAGACGATAAATGTCAGGAATCTCATCTACCCCTAAAGTAGCTGCAGGTTTTTCATGAACTTTTTGCTGAGATTCCTCCTCTTGCCTTACGTCCAGGTGTCTCCATGTCTCCTCCAGATGTCTTCATGTCTCCAAGTCTCCTCCAGATGTCTTCATGTCTCCTCCAGATGTCTTCATGTCTCCATGTCTCCTCCAGATGTCTTCATGTCTCCTCCAGATGTCTTCATGTCTCCATGTCTCCTCCAGATGTCTTCATGTCTCCACGTCTCCTCCAGATGTCTTCATGTCTCCACGTCTCCTCTAGATGTCTCCATGTCTCCACGTCTCCTCCAGGTGTCTCCACGTCTCCTCCAGATGTCTTCATGTCTCCACGTCTCCTCCAGATGTCTCCACGTCTCCTCCAGATGTCTCCACGTCTCCTCCAGATGTCTCCACGTCTCCTCCAGATGTCTCCGTGTCTCCATGTCTCCTCCAGATGTCTTCATGTCTCCACGTCTCCTCCAGATGTCTTCATGTCTCCACGTCTCCTCCAGATGTCTTCATGTCTCCACGTCTCCTCTAGATGTCTCCATGTCTCCACCAGATGTCTCCACGTCTCCTCCAGATGTCTCCATGTCTCCTCCAGATGTCTCCGTGTCTCCATGTCTCCTCCAGATGTCTTCATGTCTCCACGTCTCCTCCAGATGTCTTCATGTCTCCACGTCTCCTCCAGATGTCTTCATGTCTCCACGTCTCCTCTAGATGTCTCCATGTCTCCACCAGATGTCTCCACGTCTCCTCCAGATGTCTCCATGTCTCCTCCAGATGTCTCCGTGTCTCCATGTCTCCTCCAGATGTCTTCATGTCTCCACGTCTCCTCCAGATGTCTTCATGTCTCCACGTCTCCTCCAGATGTCTTCATGTCTCCACGTCTCCTCCAGATGTCTCCACGTCTCCTCCAGATGTCTCCACGTCTCCTCCAGATGTCTCCATGTCTCCTCCAGATGTCTCCATGTCTCCACGTCTCCTCCAGATGTCTTCATGTCTCCACGTCTCCTCCAGATGTCTTCATGTCTCCACGTCTCCTCCAGATGTCTCCATGTCTCCACGTCTCCTCCAGATGTCTCCATGTCTCCACCAGATGTCTCCACGTCTCCTCCAGATGTCTCCATGTCTCCTCCAGGTGTCTCCATGTCTCCTCCAGTGTCTCATGTCTCCAAGTCTCCTCCAGATGTCTCCATGTCTCCTCCAGTTGTCTACACGTCTCCTCCAGGTGTCTCCATGTCTCCTCCAAGTGTCTCCACGTCTCCTCCAGATGTCTCCATGTCTCCACGTCTCCTCCAGAATTCTCCATGTCTCCTCCAGGTGTGTCCACGTCTCCTCCAGATGTCTCCATGTCTCCACGTCTCCTCCAGATGTCTCCATGTCTCCACGTCTCCTCCAGATGTCTCCATGTCTCCTCCAGGTGTCTCCACGTCTCCTCCAGATGTCTCCATGTCTCCACGTCTCCTCCAGATGTCTCCACGTCTCCTCCAGGTGTCTCCACGTCTCCTCCAGGTGTCTCCAGGTCTCCTCCAGATGTCTCCATGTCTCCTCCAGGTGTCTCCACGTCTTCTCCAGATGTCTCCATGTCTCCTCCAGATGTCTCCATGTCTCCACGTCTCCTCCAGGTGTCTCCACGTCTCCTCCAGATGTCTCCAGGTCTCCTCCAGATGTCTCCATGTCTCCATGTCTCCTCCAGGTGTCTCCACGTCTCCTCCAGATGTCTCCATGTCTCCTCCAGGTGTCTCCACGTCTCCTCCAGGTGTCTCCACGTCTCCTCCAGGTGTCTCCAGGTCTCCTCCAGATGTCTCCATGTCTCCTCCAGGTGTCTCCACGTCTTCTCCAGATGTCTCCATGTCTCCTCCAGATGTCTCCATGTCTCCACGTCTCCTCCAGGTGTCTCCACGTCTCCTCCAGGTGTCTCCAGGTCTCCTCCAGATGTCTCCATGTCTCCTCCAGGTGTCTCCACGTCTTCTCCAGATGTCTCCATGTCTCCTCCAGATGTCTCCATGTCTCCACGTCTCCTCCAGGTGTCTCCATATCTCCTCCAGGTCTCTCCAGGTCTCCTCCAGGTGTGTCCACGTCTCCACGTCTCCTCCAGGTGTCTCCATGTCTCCTCCAGGTCTCTCCAGGTCTCCTCCAGGTGTGTCCACGTCTCCACGTCTCCTCCAGGTGTCTCCAGGTCTCCTCCAGGTGTGTCCACGTCTCCTCCAGGTGTCTCCAGGTCTCCTCCAGGTGTGTCCACGTCTCCTCCAGGTGTCTCCATGTCTCCTCCAGGTGTGTCCACGTCTCCTCCACGTGTCCCAGATTCTCTATGAACTTGTTTCCTTTCAGAGTTCCTCGAACCATGGTTACCATGACGATGTCTCTGCAGCGGTGGAGCAGCGGGACCATCTGCTGCTGGCACCTGACCAGGTGTGTGTGTTGCCCGGGGCAACAGAGGACAGGAAGGAGGTTGAACTCCCAGCCAAGTGGGTCATCAGCCTTCCTGTTTTCCTCCCCCAGCAGGATCAGAGCCAAACGGCGCCGCACTGAGCGCGCTCTGTAACCGTAGCGACCGCAGCGGAACCCAAGTAAAGTGCTGAACAAATTTTATATGTACGTAATATTTTCTCATTTAATCAATAAAAGTAAAAAGTTGTCAATAAGAAAATAACATTTGGTGTCTATGTTCGTACATCATTAACTTCAGAAAACCATCAAATGAGGAAAGGCTTGATTTTCTGAACATATTTAGAAGATGAACATTTTATAGTTTTACTTACATTATCCCAGGATGGAGTCAGAGATTTTCTCATGAACGGTTTATGAGGAGAAAGTTCCTAAAACGGTAAAGATCAGCAGATGGAAGATGGGCTGATCGTTCTGGCTTTTCTGAGCGACATATTTTGTGATTTTACGTCTGATTTAAGCGGTTATGTTTGTTTAAAACTTGTCTCATAATGGTATTTTACGTTTCCACTTTTCATAAATGCCATAAACGGTTTTCATCAGTGAGAGAAGAAAACAGCAGAAGGAAAACTACTATTGCTTTTCCATCCAATATGTTATATATAATATTAATATTTCCACCACATGCACATAATTCCTCCTTTCTCAAAACGTTTCTCGTCTCAAATATGAGGAATTTTTTTCCTTTTCAGTCGGACACCCCAGATTTTCTCCTTTTTGCTGCCTGTGTCGCTCCATCTATCCATTTATTTTTGTAATTTGTCGCTATATATATATTTTTTTAAACTTCTGTCTCCTGTCCGCTTCAGTGTTTCAAGTTTTCCGGACCTGCTGGAATTTCTGCATCAGACGTTAAACCATAAACTAGAAATGGAATGAACAAGAACCCGGTTTAGACCCGGTTTGACTGAAGGAATCACAGAATGTGGGTTCTTCTGGGTTCTTCAGAACTTTTTGGTTCCTCATAGACGGTTATTGAGTTTATTTGTTATGATGGAACGTTCCTCTGTTCTGCTCGGATCAGGAGGACTGGAAGGTGTCTGCCTTACAGACCAAACTCAGGGCCCAGACAGGAGCTTCCAGGTCAGAACCTGTAGAAAATGTCTGACGGGTTCTCCACAGGGTCCAACAGAACCAGCAGGTTCTGCAGGGAGACGGATCAGAGGAACCAAGCGGAGCGAGCCGCTGCATCTGATACCAGGCGCTTCGCTCGGTGCTGCTTTAATAGGATATTGATCGACAGCGAGAGATTCGATTGGCTGCCAGGGAGCGCTGTAATAGCTGCACAACGCCAAGGTCACCCACTGCTGGGGGGGGTCCAGGTCTGGGCTCGGTTCTGTCAGGGGAACCGAGAGGAGGAGCAGAACCAGGGAAGAAGAAGCTGCAGAGTGGAACGACCCGGTCCACATCGACCTGGTACCCAGTCAGAACTTCAACATGTGGATCAAGGTGGTACCGAGCCTCAGCTGGAAGGTTTGTATCAGCTCGGAACCAGCTTAGAACCGGTTCAGATTGTTCTTCAGAACCAGTTTAACCAGTGCAGAGTTCTGATCAGTGCAGAACCTGCAGGACATTACTCAGGGCAAAGAGCTCAGAAACACCTAGCAGCCGCAGGATTGGTCAGAAAGATGAACCAATCAGAAACATTCACTGCAGACAAAACACTGGGAACCAAGGGTTCAACTGGTTATTCTGGTTTAACTTTGTGACCGCATACCATGGAGGCCGCCATTGCTCCTCCATCGCTGTAGTACCTCCATTTGGCCACTAGGCCACATTTAAAAGCATTGGACTTTAGACACGTTAAAAACAACTTTAATACCTGGTGCCCATTGTTTTAAACTTTCTATGGCTACATATTCTTCCTGAGATAACGCTGGGCTCATAAAAAACAGAAACCAGGCTGGTTTTCATAAGATACATTTTTTAAAAATCTTGCATAATTAATGAGGGGGCCGGACTTTGATTGACAGGCTGTTTCGTTGGACTTTAATTATAGTAACACTACATTTTAATATTATTTCAAGTTATTAGGTGGTACTTGTTTGAGAAATAAGAGAACCGTCGGAGGAGCGCAGATACGGCAGCAGTCAGGCATGGGGCTATTAGCCTTTAGCTTAGCTAGCCAAGTTTAGCATCAGAGCTAACGACGCGGGAGCAGAATGGGTGTGATTACGACCAAACTACACGCCCCATGAGGGCGGAGTCTACAGTGAAGATCCCGCCCCTATGCCCTTTTTAGGAACATGCTTCGTCAGAGCTGAGGAGGAGGAGTCTGTGAATCCTCCATGAATTCCCCCATGAATCATTCTGGTAAACGGGGAGGAGTGAGGAGGCGCTGTCTGTTCTTTTTTACAGTCTATGGTTAACTGGTGCTGTTGGATTCTTCTTCTAATACTACGGCTGCTGTCACACAAACACACACACTTCACTCTAATCCATAAGTGATTCTTTCATAGCTGCATCGCTGCAAATGTGCTGACCCACACAACACACACATACAAAGGCTGTGTGTGTGTGTGTGTGTGTGTGTTCCAGCTACAGGACGGGCCGCAGAAACATTCCCCCTACATGGATCAAGAAGGATCCAACCTGGACCAGATTAGAAGATGAAGATGGTTCATCTGATTTCGGCGGAGAAAACGGCCTCAGAGCATCTCTGAACCAACAGCAGAGGGAGCCAGAGAGCTGATGTTGTAAACCACCAGGTGAACTACAAACCAACAGCTGGTTTCCATGACAACTTTCCTACAGCTCTGCTGAATGAAGGAGTTCCTCCAGGCTGTGTACTTGGACCACCTGCATTTGGTCTCTGGAGAGGTGCTATGATAGTTGGTTTAAGTAGATGGCGCTGTTTAACCTTTGAGGAAGTCAACGTTACAGGTTCTACATCTGGTTCGGATTCTTCTGACCCAAACATCTGGGGAAATAAATCTATTTAAAATCCATCTGAGCCCGAAAAGAATGAAAAAATTAATGAAAATTTCATCAAAACCTGTGTTTAACGTTTTGAGCTTAAGTTGCTAATAAACAGAAAGGCGAAGATCTCCCTGGTGGAGTTATTAAATATAAAAACAGACTATAAAACATCAAATACCAACAAAAAAGAAAAAACTGAATTATGAAGATAAAATGTTAAATGAAACCATAATTTAATCAATTAAAATGTAAGTAATGAAATAAAAAAGCCAAATGCTGATAATGTCAGTAAATGTCCCTGATGATGTCCGTGATGAAGATGATGGTAATGTGTGATTATGCTTCACTAACCGACCAATCAGAGAGAAGGAGCAGAAAGAGATGGACTCACTCTGAGAGACTCGGACCAGTTCGGCCACGGTGAAAACTCCAGGTGTGACGAAGCTGTCCTGGAAGCCCAGGTGACCTGCAGAGGAAGAGGAGGATGATTCTGGTGGAACCGGATCCCATCAGCTGCATCTCAAACACCTTTATCAGAACCAGAACCCCGTCATTCAGATCCAAATACATCAAGAACCCAGTCAGACGGTCGGATGAAAAAGGAAGTAAAGCTGAGACCAGTCTGGTTCTGGTTCTGCTGAGGAAACTGAGCAGAATCTGGAACTGGGGAATCGTTCTAAAATTAAAACCAGCTCAGCTGTAAAAACTTCTGGTTCTGGATCATAGTCCAGATTCTATTTTGGCTCTGATTAAAGCTCATGATCCATGTTTTCCCAATAATCAGTCGACCCAATAATCAGACGACCCAATAATCAGACGACCCAATAATCAGACGACCCAATAATCAGACGACCCAATAATCAGTCGACCCAATAATCAGACGACCCAATAATCAGTCGACGCAATAATCAGTCGACCCAATAATCAGACGACCCAATAATCAGTCGACCCAATAATCAGACGACCCAATAATCAGTCGACCCAATAATGACGACCCAATAATCAGACGACCCAATAATCAGACGACCCAATAATCAGTCGACCCAATAATCAGACGACCCAATAATCAGTCGACCCAATAATCAGACGACCCAATAATCAGTCGACCCAATAATCAGACACCCAATAATCAGACGACCAATAATCAGACGACCATAATCAGTCGACCCAATAATCAGACGACCCAATAATCAGTCGACCAATAATCAGACGACCCAATAATCAGTCGACCCAATAATCAGAGACCCAATAATCAGTCGACCCAATAATCAGACGACCCAATAATCAGTCGACCCAATAATCAGACGACCCAATAATCAGTCGACCCAATAATCAGACGACCCAATAATCAGTCGACCCAATAATCAGTCGACCCAATAATCAGTCGACCCAATAATCAGACGACCCAATAATCAGTCGACCCAATAATCAGACGACCCAATAATCAGTCGACCCAATAATCAGACGACCCAATAATCAGTCGACCCAATAATCAGTCGACCCAATAATCAGTCGACCCAATAATCAGTCGACCCAATAATCAGTCGACCCAATAATCAGTCGACCCAATAATCAGTCGACCCAATAATCAGTCGACCCAATAATCAGACGACCCAATAATCAGTCGACCCAATAATCAGACGACCCAATAATCAGTCGACCCAATAATCAGACGACCCAATAATCAGTCGACCCAATAATCAGACGACCCAATAATCAGACGACCCAATAATCAGACGACCCAATAATCAGACGACCCAATAATCAGACGACCCAATAATCAGTGACCCAATAATCAGACGACCCAATAATCAGACGACCAAATAATCAGACAACCCAATAATCAGTCGACCCAAATCAGACGACCCAATAATCAGACGACCCAATAATCAGTCGACCCAATAATCAGTCGACCCAATAATCAGTCGACCCATAATCAGTCGACCCAATAATCAGACGACCCAATAATCAGTCGACCCAATAATCAGTCGACCCAATAATCAGACGACCCAATAATCAGACGACCCAATAATCAGTCGACCCAATAATCAGTCGACCCAATAATCAGACGACCCAATAATCAGTCGACCCAATAATCAGACGACCCAATAATCAGTCGACCCAATAATCAGACGACCCAATAATCAGTCGACCCAATAATCAGACGACCCAATAATCAGACGACCCAATAATCAGACGACCCAATAATCAGTCGACCCAATAATCAGACGACCCAATAATCAGACGACCCAATAATCAGTCGACCCAATAATCAGTCGACCCAATAATCAGACGACCCAATAATCAGTCGACCCAATAATCAGACGACCCAATAATCAGTCGACCCAATAATCAGTCGACCCAATAATCAGTCGACCCAATAATCAGTCGACCCAATAATCAGTCGACCCAATAATCAGACGACCCAATAATCAGTCGACCCAATAATCAGTCGACCCAATAATCAGACGACCCAATAATCAGTCGACCCAATAATCAGTCGACCCAATAATCAGTCGACCCAATAATCAGTCGACCCAATAATCAGTGACCCAATAATCAGACGACCCAATAATCAGTCGACCAAATAATCAACGACCCAATAATCAGACGACCAATAATCAGACGACCAATAATCAGACGACCCAATAATCAGACGAACAAATAATCAGACGACCCAATAATCAGTCGACAAAAATCAGAGACCCAATAATCAGACGACCCAATAATCAGACGACCCAATAATCAGACGACCCAATAATCAGACGACCCAATAATCAGTCGACATAATAATCAGTCGACCCAATAATCAGTCGACCCAATAATCAGACGACCCAATAATCAGACGACCCAATAATCAGTCGACCCAATAATCAGTCGACCCAATAATCAGTCGACCCAATAATCAGACGACCCAATAATCAGTCGACCCAATAATCAGTCGACCCAATAATCAGACGACCCAATAATCAGTCGACCCAATAATCAGTCGACCCAATAATCAGACGACCCAATAATCAGTCGAACCAATAAATCAGACGACCCAATAATCAGACGACCCAATAATCAGTGACCCAATAATCAGACGACCCAATAATCAGACGACCAATAATCAGAGCCCAATAATCAGTCGACACAATAATCAGTCGACCCAATAATCAGTCGACCCAATAATCAGACGACCCAATAATCAGACGACCCAATAATCAGTCGACCCAATAATCAGTCGACCCAATAATCAGACGACCCAATAATCAGACGACCCAATAATCAGTCGACCCAATAATCAGACGACCCAATAATCAGTCGACCCAATAATCAGTCGACCCAATAATCAGACGACCCAATAATCAGTCGACGCAATAATCAGACGACCCAATAATCAGACGACCCAATAATCAGTCGACCCAATAATCAGTCGACCCAATAATCAGTCGACGCAATAATCAGACGACCCAATAATCAGTCGACGCAATAATCAGACGACCCAATAATCAGACGACCCAATAATCAGTCGACGCAATAATCAGTCGACGCAATAATCAGACGACCCAATAATCAGTCGACGCAATAATCAGACGACCCAATAATCAGACGACCCAATAATCAGTCGACGCAATAATCAGTCGACCCAATAATCAGTCGACGCAATAATCAG
>JAPXFQ010001917.1:0-42500 GCA_028564705.1 Apricaphanius iberus
AGAGTCCTGTTGCTTTGCAGCTCCGGTCCGGAAATATTACATATCTAGGTATCCATATCTCACCAAGACTGGCAGACTTATCTAAGCTAAACTACGTCCCACTTTTAAAAAAAGTGGAGGATGATCTGGCAAGATGGAAATCCCTTCCAATATCACTTATTGGAAGGGTAGCTACAATAAAAATGATGGTTTTGCCTAGAATCAATTATTTATTCTCAATGATCCCAAGCAAACCATCACCTGATTGGTTTAGATCTCTGGACTCTTCTGTTTCTAAATTCCTTTGGAAAGATAAACCCCCACGTATCAGCTTAAAAACACTCCAGAAGTCCAAAGATAAAGGAGGTCTAGACCTACCAAACTTTCGTCATTATTTCTTAGCCAACAGACTCCAATACACATCAAGATGGGTAAAACACAGTTATATCGATGAGTGCTGGGTAGATGTAGAACAGACACTATGCAATAAGTTAAAACTTTCAGATCTACCTTTTGTTAGCTCAAATATAAAACAAAATGAATGTTTCAAAAGTATAAATATCAGCTCCTCTCTGACAGCTTGGTGGGAATTTCTTAAAATGACAAAGACCTCACTAGTCCCATGCAGGCGTACACCCATCTGGAATAACCCGGATATCTTACAAAAAAAATGCATGATTAACTTTCCGGGCTGGAGTTGTAAAGGAATTGAATACCTGGAGCATATATTTGATGGAACAGACTTTATCCCCTTTAATACATTGGTTACAGAATTCGGAATTAACAAGAATAAATTCTTAGAATACCAACAAATTAAATCAATTATAAAAAATAAATTTAGGCTCAATACAGTTGATTTACAAATTCCAGGAAAAGTTTTAGACTTCCTTAATCTAAACCCTCCCAAACTGCTATCTAAAATATACAAAACATTAAATAGAATAGATGAATCAATAGCCCTTCCGATTTCAAAATGGGAGATGGACTTGTCCATCTCAATAGACCAAAACCTCTGGTCTCAAATTTCATTAAGAACCTTCAAATTTCATAAGAATCCTAATCTACGATTAATACAATATAAAATCCTTCATAGAGTGCATTATACAGGGCAGCGGATGTTCAAGATGGGTTATACGCCGTCTGATACCTGTTTACAATGTACAAGCAATCTACCAGACAATTATATTCATGCTCTTTGGTTCTGCCCACCTGTTAAGAAATATTGGTACCAGATATGTGAAAATCTATCAAAGTGTCTGAAATGTAATATCACACCTGCTCCCAGAGTTTGCTTGCTGGGAAATATAGATGAAGTTACCATGGATACAAAGTCTATGCAATTATTTTACATCGCCTTATGCATCGCTAAGAAAAATATCCTCTTGAACTGGAAAAATAAATATACTCTGAATATTAATCAATATAGAGATCTCCTTCTGGATTACATTGGTTTAGAAACCGCATCTGCCTCCACATCTGATCAATCTTTCTGGTCACCCTTGATCAGTTCCATCACCTAGTGGGGTCGGGCCCTTGATTCCGTTCTGTGGGACACGGTTGCCGATGTGGAGCTAAGGGTTGGTGGTGACTGCGGGGAGGTCCTTGGGGGTGGGTCCACTTGCGGTTCGGCGATAGGTGCCGAGACCCTCGCCTGGGGTGGGACTTTGGGGTCTTTGTGTGGTGACTCCTAGTGGCTGCATGCGGCGCCTTAGAGGGGTCGTGCTGGCGGACGCGGGTTACTGGCCTGGTGCTGTGCTGCTCTGGGCGGGTCTGGACTGGGCCTGGGGCTCGGGGTTCTGGGGCGGCGCGCCCCCCGGCTGGGGCCCTGGCGGGGCTTGGCCGGGGGGGGCCGCTGCCGTCGGTGCCGGCTGGGGGGGGGCTGTGGTCGGCCGGTGGTTGGCGGGCGCTGCTGCCCTTTCCATCTCCCCGGGCTGGTTCCTGTCGCTTGCTCCCCGGTGGCCGCTTGCCGCGTCCGGGCGTCGGCGAGAGGCCGTGGCGGGTGGCCGGCGTCTCCGGGCCCGATCGGCTATATTCACACTGGACCTGGCTCCTGGGTCTTGGTCTTAGCCCTCGCGGGGGTGCTGGGGTGGGGGGCTCTGGCCGTTGTTGGTCGGCCTCCACAGTGACAGACCAGTTGGTGGGGTGTGGGCTGGTGGGTGGACGTGCTGGGTTCTGTTGCCACCAGGCCATCGGGCGGTAGAAGCAAGGCTGGAGGATGTCGGCCTGGGGATTGGCCGCCCGGGACTTCGGTCTGCTCACGGCCCTGGCGCGGCATGTCCGGGGTACCCGAGTCGGTGGTGCGCCGGGTTCCGGCCTCGGCCCGGGGGTCCTCGGACGCTGGCGGTGCCTGGGGCGTCTCTTATTGGCGGGGAGGCTTTTTACCATCTAGCACAGGCGCTCTTTTTAACGGGGTGCGCTTGGGACGGGAGGGGGGGGGAGTTGAGGGTGAGGGGGGGCTAAACTCAACCTGGGTGTCTAGTGACATGTGTTTTGTTAGCAGTGTGAATGTTGGGGAGGATTTAGATATGCCCCTGGCATGGGGGCTGGTGGATTGCCGGGGCCCCCGCGGGGCTCGGCGGTACCGCTGCCGTGGGCCCCGACTGGACGTGCTGGGGCCTCCCACCCCTGGTGGATCGGGCCGAACGGGGGTGCCTATTGGAGTCAGCAGGGGAGCTGGCTCCCTGGGGATGGCAATGGTCACCCCAGTTATTTTCTCCCCATCCCCATGCCTCTGTCCACCTGCTCCTTCATTCTACCATTCACAAGGCCTTGGGACGTGGGCAAGTCACAGGGGTGCGGGATGGAGCTTCCGTCTTCGCTACCCGGTGGCGGCCTGGGTCCCGATTTTATTGAGCAATTTAGACACTACACTTGCAACATTTACAGGGAACGCACATGTAGGGACCTGGCGGTGTGGCGCCACAGGCGAGACCCCCCGTTGAGGGGGCCTCGCCTGTGGTGCCGGCATCCACTGGTTAAACGCATCTAGACACTGAGGGCCCGGGGGGGGGAGATGGGGGTACCGGGCAGTATTTCCCATGTCCCCCCACCTCTGTTTTAAGTGCCACATTTAGAACAACACGCCCAACTCCACATTTTGAGCTGGGGGAGAGAGGATGGGGGGGTTCCTTTCCACACCTGTTTCGTTGGACCTTCAGGGTCGGAGCCCGGACTTGAACATCCCGCCGTTCTGGTCGGGCGTCCTGGGTGGTGGGCTGTGATCTTGCGGGCTGTGGGGCGGCCTCTTGGCGGTCTACTTGTCCCCGTCCTGGTGGGCAAAGGGGTCTGTCTCCTGGGTGCAGGGGCAGGGTTCTCTACTGGGGTGTCTGTCCCTGGGCCTGGGAGTATGGAGTATAGTGTACGTATGGGGGTTATGAATGAGGGTATAGCGTCCTTTTTTCGTATGTCCTGTATTTGTAAGAATGTGTACACAAGAAAGGGAGGGTACGTATGAGTGTCTCTGTCTGTCTATGTCTACCTGTCAGGTTGGGTGTTTGGCTGCTCTCTGGCCTGATGCATCTTCTTCCCTCCCCGTCACTCCCCATCGGTGATGGTTGCTCCTGCCCGCTGGTTGATGATGACTCTCGATGCATGGGGCTGGGGGTCCCGGTTGCGGCCCGGCTCGGTCCTGGTGCATGTCGGGCGGGTCCTGGGTGGTCCGGTGTGTCGGGCGGCCGCTGTTTCGGGGCGATGTCCTCCTTGGATTGACTGGGTCACCTCTTATGGGGGTGCCGGGGTTGTAGAATAGGTTGGTGCCGTCCGGTGGATCGGTGGGGACCGTGCCTGGCGCCCAGTCCTCCTGCCGGTTCCAGGACTTCAGCTGGCTGGTCTGTTCACCTGGTGGGGCTGTCCGGCATTGGCTGGGCCCCTGATCTTGGCGCCCCACGTGGGGCGGGATCTGGACCCTGGAGCTGGAAGATCTGGATGTCCAGGTGCCGGCTGGGCGCGGCCTGGGGAGGGCGTACATCCGCTGTGGCTCCCTGGCGTGGGGGCGGGCCGGGTTGTTGGCGGTGGGTACTGGTCCGGGGTGGCGGCGGCGTGTGTTGTCCGTCGGTTGGCTGCGGGTCCTCCTTGCCTGCAGCGGCGGCGGGGGACCCTTGTCGGCTGGTCACTGGTTGGGGCCCCGCTGGGGGGTGGGGTGCCCCTGGTCCCCGTGGCCTCCGGTTCCTGGTCCGGGCCCGCCCTGGCGTAGCCGGTTACCGGCGGAGCCCGTGGGCTCGTCACTGCAATCTCTCGGGCCCCAGCATCGCGGCTGGTGGGTGCTCCCCTGGGGCTTCCATCTGTTCCCCTCTTGGCGGGTGATCGACCCTGCGCTGATCCGCCTGTGGACTCTGTACTCTGTGGGACGCTGGATGCATACATCTCTTGCCTCCTCCATGTCTGTGCCGATTCCTGTAGGACGGATTGACGGTTCCTTACACCAGCTATCAATCACTTGCATGGGGAACCCTTATTCCGACCTGCATGCTCGCACACACATAGGTGTGGGGACATAGGTGAGGACGGACAAATCTTAGGCTGAGGTCGGTTCGCCCCTCTGTTGGTCCGGTTTCTTTTCTTCACCTTCTTCCTTTCTCCCTTCTTGTCTCAGTTTAATGTCCATGACGTCAGGAAATTGAACCCACAGTAATCACTAATAAAGATTTTTCATACATATACATCAAGTGGCGTACTACAGCGAAGCTGTAATACTCTGCTTGGGAAAGTAAAACTGTTGGGCTTGTACTTGGTACTCAGACACCAATTCTGAGTAGCATACTGCTAGACAGGACACGTAAAAAAAAAAAAAAAAAGAAGACGCTCAGGGTTGTCCAACATCATAAAGAAACAGTCAGCTTTATATACAGAAAATATTAGCCAGTTACTTTGCCTTAGCAACTGGATAAAATATCAAACGTTTGAAAGGGCCATGTGTGAATGTGATTTGTCCTTTATTCACATCAAAATTGTAGTTTTTTTTTTTTTGTCGGGAATTTTAGGAATGTTAATTAGTCATGATTAATTAAAAGTTAACATTTGATTAATAAGATTAAAAAATATATTGTTTTACAGAACTAATAGCTAGCCATCATAGCCATAGGGATACTGCAACTGTCACGACAACACAAATGATTGATACAGATGGAGAGTTTCTTTTATTATGGCATTTTTTTTGTTGACATATTCAAATGATTAGAAAATGTTTCATGGTAAAAAACAAATTATAAATTTTGTTGTTGTTGTTTTTTTAAAAATTTCATTGCATAAACAAGTAATGCAAAAGCGGACGTAGAGACAGCCAAACATAGCTAAAAATAACATATTTTCAAAGAGTGATCCAAACCAGGTTCTTTCTACTGAGAAAAGAAAAAAAATATATTTGTTTTAAAATGATCCCTTCTGAGATATTTGAAAACTTAATGATTTTTTTTAACACAGCAAACATTAAAAGCCCTATATTATGAATCCTTAATTATTTAAAAATCCCAGATTTACAAGAATGTCTACTTTATTTGTAAAATATAAATTCATATTGATAAATTAATTGTTAGGTAAAAAAAATAAACATATTTTTGTGGCCCATTTCAGCTTGATGATTTTGGCAAAAAGTTTGGACATCTCTGATATATACACTGAGTCAGAGCGCTCTGAGGATCATTCGGGTCATCTGATTGGGCCAGACCCGACACCTTCCCCTCCTACTCAGCAGACCAGGGAATCCCAAACAACGCTCTGTTGCCATAGGAGACGCCTTCCTGCTGCTGTTGTGGTAACCCAAGACGCGTGTGCATATTCGCCCACAGCACGGCGTGCGGAAAGCCTTCCTCATCCAGACCCAGGTTCAGCTCGTTAAAAGCTTTCTTCTCCGTCGCTCACAACTCTGAGCCGAACCTAGATCTGTATTTAAACAGAGTTCAGTGTTCTAACTGGGAGCTGTGGGGGCCTGAACACCGGAGCCAATTAAACCGGCTGGAAGCAAACAAACACCTCTGGTTGCTGCAGTGACCCCAGCAGGCTGTTCCTAGATCTGAGCCTCCCAGAGTTACTGTTGCTAAGCCTGTTAAACAGCAGGTCAGAATAAAAGGAGAGACGTCTCTGATCCACGAACCTTCTGCAAAAAAAACACCAGAAATTAATGCATTACTCACATAAGCTGCTGCTTTATTTGGAAGCTATTGTTCTGACTGAATAGCAGCAAAATGTGAGGCTCAACGTCATCCTGCAGCTGAGAGGGAGGCTTTCCTTTTGTGTTTTTGGCCCCTTCTTCCACCGAGGAACCATATAAGGCAAGAAGTTTCTGGCAGAGAGGCTGCTCTGCTGCTGGAAAGTGTGCCTCAGATAACACGGCGTTTTACTGGAAATATCCACGGTGAGCTGAGCGAGAAACAGAGGTCGAGGAAGCTGCAGATGAGCTCCAAACACTACAGGAATGTTGGGAATGTCAGGAACGACCGAGAGGGCTCAGAAATCCCCCTGAGTCATGGTACAAACTGAAAAATGCCTCAATAGCTCTCCATGGATGAACCATTATCGCTGTGTTTTCACGGGCCTGGTTTAGTCTTCATCCTGCACACATTAAAGTCTAAAAATAGATAATAGTTTATGTTAGATGGTTGTTAAAAAGTTCATCATCAGTCTAGTACCATTAAATATTGATGAGAGGAACCAGAGAGCAGTCTCAAATGAATGCCATGTTCTTTAATTTTGGATTCGGAAGAAAATGCAAAAGGGGACTCGTAACGGCCATTGAGCCCATTATTTAATGATCATTAAGAACTTTGGGCGCGTTTATATTATCATCGCATCTGTAGATGTAATTTAATCTTGAACAAATGAGTAGTAAGGAGCGTGTCCTTTTGATTGACAGGTCTCAGATGAGCCGTCAGCACTAGCGCTGGTGGCTAGCCGCTAGCTCCAGGGACAGCCACAGCCTTGGAGTCGCATCAACGGTCTCGGCTATTTTGTTTTCGTGAACTGTCGTCCACAATGTTCATTCATGTTCGGATGTTAGTCGTGCATTTAATGGACAAATGCTGCTTAGTATTAATTGTTCTAACAGACAGACCAAGAAGTCTCAGCTTAATTTTTTTATTTCGGTAAGTAAAATTATACTCTAGACATTTAAGATAACACTGCTTGGTCAAAAATGGGTTAAAATGGGTTTTCAATTTTACAACATTTTGAAATTTACATTTTACAAAAACAAAACAAATCCAGTCCTGGGGATTTAATTAGTTCACCAAATATTTTCTGTATTTGACCCCATTTTGTTTTTTTATAAGCGTGACAGAAAAATCTGAACATATGTTACAATTAATCCTTCCAGTTAAGTTGTACATCAAATTCGGTTCATATTTCCAAACAGTTAAACGTTTTCTTTCCGAGGAAACCCAGCAGATTCAGTCTTCCTGGACCAACATGGCGCCAATGCAGACGGTCTCCTGCATTGTGTCGTCCACTTTGCATCAGTCCCTCACACTGAGCATGCATGCAGTAACGCTGGAGAGGAAAAGTCTCCTGCAACAGGAAGAAAGATCCAGCAGAACCAGGCTCAGCAGGAGATGGCATCTGCCACAATTTGGGTGTTGTTTGGAAAGAGAAAAAGTTTCATGGTCAAGGTGACGCTTGCAAACGCTGCACCATCTGTGAAGCACGTCAGTGGTGGCATAATGCTTCAGGCCTGATGTGCTGTAAGTGACTAAGGTGAATCCCTTTTCTCTGGGAAAGCCTTTTGCATGAATCATAATCAGCCCAAATGGTTTTCAGAAATGTACAGTTTGCTGATGATGAGCTAACATGATCCAAACCTTGCAGTATTCATTTCATTCTTCTTATTTGTAATGTTTTTATTGTCTATGTCACATGAAAACTCCCTTGCACAGACAAAAAAAAAAAAGAAGCTTAATTATGATTAATTCTGGTCAATCCTTTTGCATAACAACAATAAATTATTGTTCTGGACACACTTCATACCAGCATTTAATGATTTACCTCATTGAACTTGCTTTGTGTTCTAAGTGTATGTGTGCAAACAGATTTATGATCCCGCAGTATACACCTATTCACCCAGGTATGGAGACAATGAAAGCACACGCAGGAACAGGACGTTGCCTGGAATCAGTTCAAATAGAACCTGCTAGTCTGAAACAAACACTCCGCCCGCCTTCATGAACTTTCCTCCACTGTTCCTTCCCTGTGCTCTACTGAAACACTAACCTGAGGACGGGTTGTCCCTGAAAACCATCACGTGTTATCAGGAATCCAGAGCTGCGAGCTGATCTGAGAGCAGCCGGTATGACGCCCTGCTGCAGCTACTTGGTCCCGCAGGAAGAAGTGAGGACACGAGAAGATGCCTCCCCAGGCTCCGGGCTATTAGCAGTCCTTCTTCTGCATGCCAAAGCTTTCTGCTTATGAAACGTATCTATCCTGAAGTTCTCCTGTCTTTGCAGTTTCTGTATTCAAAGGTTTTAGAAATCTAGTATTATTGAACAACTTCATGACTCAAAACAGGGCTGCAGCTGATGGGATGGTTGCCTTGCAGCAAATAGTTTTCTTTCTGCTTTGAGTTTGCATGTTTTCCCACATGCATGTCTTGGTTTTCTCAGTGTACTGCAGCTTCTCAGAGTGTTCATACAGGAATCGTGAGTTAAAGGGGAAGTACCTTTTATTTATTTTTTTTTGCAAACGGGACCTAATTTATATCATGCTATATGTTAATTTACTCACCCAGACAAGTTTGGTGCCACTTGGAGACCTTCAGGAGATATTCAGATCCATTGGCGATCAGCATATATCCATATAATGGGAGTTGTTGGGGCAGTAAAAGTTCAGCCTCTCAAAAAGACATTATCTGTTATAGTATGAATCTCTAGCACTATTCCCCCTGTGAGATCAGAGCGTCTTGAAGGTTGTTGTTTTTGTTGTCTTCCGGGTTTTTTAACAGAATTTCATTCTAACTTACACTAACTGTCTAATTTAATGACGTCACTTCTCTGCCCCATTGCAGCTGTAGTCTGAGCAGGACTTTCACTCTGTGCTCTACGGCGGTCGGCTAAACCGAACCTGCTACTGCGGATATCAATATGTTTTGTGTTTGCCTTTTTTTTTTATTTGAAAAAACAAGTTGACCAAGAGGGAATAAGTTCAGCTTCCACTTTTTCTTGCTGCTTGCATGCCGACGTTTGCAGTAAAGTTGTGGTCTTATTTCAGCAAACCTACTCCCCCATTGAAGGATTTGCTATTATATTTTCTTATGTAAGTGTCTAAACTCAATATGCATTGTTGCATATGACTGTTTTTAGTTAATTGTTTGTTTTTCTAAAATTTCCCAGCACATCCCCATCAGCAGCCTTGCAGGGTGTTGCATCAGAGTAGGACGTTTTTCCTCAGAAACCCTCCAACCTCGGCTTGGTATTCACAGCCGTTAGGATGAAGCCCACTCCCACTCAGTCTGGGATTTTTCCCGCTTTGCTCTCCGCTGTCCGTTATTTCGTTCCTCCCTGTCAACAGATCTGCAACCTGCTGAGACTACAGCAATGGCGGACGGCTGCAACATCGTTTAAATCGCTGTTTTGTTGTAAATTGGAATTGGGTGGATTAAAAGCCTGTAAAAAAGAACCCGGACTAAGATGCAATACCTCTGAGACACTCCACACTCACAGGGGAGTAGTGCTGGCGATTCATGTCAAAACTTTGGTGAAATGAAGGAGTTTTGTGGCAGATAATGCCTTATTTGGAGCATGCACTTTGGTTGCCCACATTATATGGATCTAAACTTCTCCCAAAAGAATCCAAGTAGCTCCAAATTTATCTGGGAGAGAAAAAGAATATAAATGCTATAAAATTAGGTCCAGGTTGCAAAAAACAGCATTTCCCCTTTAATTGGTGCCTGTTGATTGTCGTTATGTGTGAGTGTACATCGTTGTTTGTCCTGCTGGACAAACAATATCAAGCATTTTCCCATTAAATAATTTGACCTTTGTCAATAAAAATATCATCCTAAAAATGTGCACCATTCTTGAACAGTGGTCAGGAGCACAGATTGGGTTAACCGAATATTATTAGTATTTGACTGTGTTTTTTTGAGTTCAGGTAACTGAATCAATCAAAAAATGATTCCTATGAGGAGATCTGATCATCATCTCTGCACACCCTACCCAATGGAGCAATCCAGGGGCGCTGACGGCATGTTGAAGAGTTAAGGAAGCACGGGAGCATGTCTGTGACTGCACCGGACACAGACCGATCGCTGTGGCCTAACCACTGCTGAAAAAAGGGCGCATGCAGGCCGTTTTCCTCCCACTGCAGCAATCAGAAAATAATCTTGCTACTTACTGATCACTTCAACTGGAGAAAGGTTCCCTGATTGCAAAAATTGGACTAAAGTTCCCTTGTAATTCCTGAATAAAAAAAGAAAAGAAAAAAAAAAGGTTTAAGCCCCGTTCGTCAAACAGCAACAAAATATTCTAGCATGACCTCCAATCAGGTACACCAAAAGTCATTCAAGAGCCACAACGGGCCCCAAGCTGCAGCTTAAACACGACAGACCTCCTCTGGTGTGAAGAACAGAAATGTATGATCCTCCAAAGACAACATCTGTCTCCAGACTGTGACATATGAAAAGCAGCTTCAACAGAATAAGTGACTTTAAGTTAACTGTTTCTAATTTAATAACCACCAAAACTAAAACAGATTTCATAATGTTGAGATATGACAAGTTTGGGTTACATATAGGGAATACATTACTAAAAAAGAATAATAAAAGAAAACTAAATTATTGCCATTTTACGATATTTGCCGAGATAGTATCTTGTTTTTGATGGTTTTAGTCTTCTATAGACCAGCAGACTATTATATACTTGATTTATATCTTCACAGCAGGCAAAGCTTTTCAGGCCCACTTTTTCTTGCTGCTTGCATGCCGACGTTTGCAGTAAAGTTGTGGTCTTATTTCAGCAAACCTACTCCCCCATTGAAGGATTTGCTATTATATTTTCTTATGTAAGAGTCTAAACTCAATATGCATTGTTGCATATGACTGTTTTTAGTTAATTGTTTGTTTTTCTAAAATTTCCCAGCACATCCCCATCAGCAGCCTTGCAGGGTGTTGCATCAGAGTAGGACGTTTTTCCTCAGAAACCCTCCACCCTCGGCTTGGTATTCACAGCCGTTAGGATGAAGCCCACTCCCACTCAGTCTGGGATTTTTCCCGCTTTGCTCTCCGCTGTCCGTTATTTTCGTTCCTCCCTGTCAACAGATCTGCCCTCAGACGGCTCAGGGCTGCCAGTTCTTTTTTTTTGAAAAAAAAAACAAAAAAACCAACAGTTCTCACTGTAGCTGAGCTATTTTGCTGCGTACTCCTGTTGCATCAAAGGAGGAGGGAGGAGCCACTCTCACCTCTTACATGAGATCGGTGTCATAGCCAAAACATGTGATCCTGCGGGCCTTTCTGCTCTCACTAACAACAACCAGTCTGTACTGATTTTGTAAATCTCAGCTCAGAAGACGTAAAACATTCCAGCTAAAACTAGGCTGCCTTTCGGTCATATTTCCCATTAGCTCCTGGGTGTTTCTTTTTTGTCAGTTCCAAAGTAAAAAAAAAAAAAGAGATGTTTTCCCTGCAGCAGCACCCTTAAAATGAACTATTGACATCAACAACACTTCCACAGAAACCTGACTTGTATAACAGAGCGGAAATAGAAACATCCTTCATTTTCTAATAGAGGGTAAAAAAACAAACAAATGAATGACACCCTTAATTTCACTGACAACTAATCAGAGATAATTTTTCTGTGTCCGTAACTTCTTTCACTTTATAATGAAAAAAGGTCAACTCTGTTATGTTTTGTGGGTTTCAGGCAGGACCAAAGTGGAAACAGGAGATTGCCGTGATTACAGTGTGTTCCTCTAATAAATAATAACTGAGAACTTAGAGGTTAAAGGGAACTGAGGCAGAGGTAACACCTGTCATGCTAAACAAACAGGAAATCTACCAGAAAAAATAAACAGAAAGGAAAATATTAGTCCAATGAGAATAAATTATAAAAGAAGAATTAATTACACACACAACGGTTTCGTTATTGGACTGAACTTGTAGCTCTTTTCTTGTAATACTGACCAATCGAAGCTCTTTACACTGGAACCACATTCATCCATTCGCGCTCCCAAACGTTCACACATTCATTCAGTGGACAACTTGGGGCTAAGAAAAAGTGCCTACAACCCTCCGACTACAAGCCAACTACTCTGCCTGCCAAGCCTTAGTCACCCAAGTGAACCAATTTGACAAGACGTGTAACGCAAAAAATAAAGAAACAAACACAAGTCACACCCTAACACCTTCAATTCCTGACAGAGTTCGGTCATTCTGCAGGAATCTGGTTCTGATCATTAAATCCGTCTGTCCGCCACCTTCCCAGCTCCGTCGTCTGATCACTTTTCTCAGTAAAGTTAAAGCGAACATCATTGCCTGGACCTCCTGCCAGACCGATCGATTTCTTTAATCCTTGCTGTAAACTGGAAGAGACTCAGAGCTGATCCCTGATGTGATCTGACTCCTGTCCTAAACCCATCTGTCACTCTTACCTCCCACGTCACAACAGAAATCCAAAGGTTGCTCACAGATAATCACCTCCCTTTTAAACCCAGGCATTCTATCGACTATTAACATCTAGTATGGGATTTACCTGATGAAATGTGAGAAGCAGAGGACATAATCTCACTCAAAGCTGCTTGTCTGGGGTAAATTTTGTAGGATATTCCAATGATCTGAAACTAATCCTGTATGTAACTTTATGCAGGATGCATAAAATTACTCAGATGTTAACAGCAATAATTGGGGAGGTTTTGCTTATTACAAGATAAATAAATGGGGGTTCATTTTTTAAAGTCATATTTGCATCCATGGTCTTCATAATTTATAAATGTCACAAAATATTTCCAAATATTTAGGTAAAAAGCTAAATATTTTATGTTTAAACTAAATATTTTTACTTTAGCAAGCTAAAATGGTTAGCTTCGAAATATTTCACTCAGAGCTAAATATTTAGTTAATGTGCAAGTTCACTTCCAGAGAAGTGGATGTTGACTGTCAAAATAAAAGCTGGTTCCAGCGAGCCTCTATATAAACTCCTGCTGCAGCTGCAGTCACTGTTGACGTAACTCTACGGGTGAACTTCAGTATTGCCGTTAAAATGGCTCATCCAGGAGGGAAAGAAAAACAATAATGAAAAGGTGACGTTCAATCTAGCCAGCAGTTTATCTTTCCAAAACCCAACTTTTACTTTGGTAGTGCAATTCCGTCTTATCGGGAAGAAAATGTGCATTACAGCTAAATATTTAGCTAGCCGGTTTAACTAAGTAATTATTTATTGCACCGTCACTGATTTAGTTAGTTGATTAAATATTTTGTTAACTAGCTGAATGTTTCATTTGGAGAAATATTTCATTTGTAAACTAAATATATAGTTTGGACCTCTGACATTTCTAAATATATAAACAAGATGGATGCAAATAAGACTTTGAAAAATTAACAACTATTTGTTTCTCATGACTAAATATGGTTAAATAACTCAAATTGTTAACTTTTCACTGTGTAACTTTACAAACAGCATCTCTTATGCATTAAGTAGAAAGTGCAAACTCATGTCTAACAAAAGAGTTGTTTGCACTGATTTGTTCCAGTAAGAGAACCACATCCCTCTGCTATTTGTTCTTTTGTCTCTTACAACTTCAATCGTGTTCTCAGAGAAAAAACAGAAACACACAGTTGTTTTATTTCCAATGATTGTCGCCCGCGGGGCCCACATGTGCCGGCACGTTATGTATCTGGTGAGGGCACTCAGTGTTCTGAGCGGTTTATCAGTAGCCGAGTTCAACTAATTCAGACCGAAAAGTTTAAGTGATGACGGTGCTGCAGAAAGCTGCAGCAGATTGTGGAAAAGAAACAAGGAGCAAAACGTTCTCTGTGCAGTGGATCATGAACCCACAGCTCCACCACAGGGTTGGCAGTTCAGTTATGAAAATGCCAATTATGATCATTGTTTTGCCAGGAAAATGTTTTTCTACTCTTCAAATCAACTCATATTTGTTTTGTCTTTTTGTCTGGTCATAACCTTAAACAATTAACACGCTAACTGAAGCCTGTAGACTCTGACCTTGGTGAGAGACATCCACTGCTAAGACATAGACACCATGATGTTCAGCTCAGCAATGCATTTTATCATCTGCTGGAGGCAGATATTTTTCCACTTTTAATGTATCTTGTGGGAAGATAAAGATGGAATGCACACGCGGTTTAATTCCCATGTTTTTACAATATATTATTAAAAATAATCATCTTTTCTGAGCTTTAAATAAAAAACATCTTATTTTGTTCTTCATATCAAACTTATTTCAGTCAATAAAAAAAAGGCTGTTTAAAAGCCAAAATGTAACTTTTTTTTTGTTTTTGCTAAAAATATATTTAGAATCAATGAAGTTTTAGTTTGCTAATATGGTTGGGATTGGGACATGCGTTTGAGGCAGAAGTAAAGAAATGATCCTGTTTTTGTTCTCTTGGGAAGCATCACTGCTGCTGCGTGTCTGCAGAGATCTGCAGACACGCAGCAGCTGGTCAACCGAGGACCAGCAGACCCCGATGCGACACCGGAGGGACAAAGGGCGGGGGTCTGAAGCTGGGGACGCCCAATTAGGAAGCGGTCATGTGTTTTTTAATCAAGCAGCCTGCATCAGTGCGCTGACGACAGCTTGCAGGGCGCAGAGGAGACTCGGCACATTGTTTTTGTGCTCTTGCTCCGGTGTTTTTGGAGCCACATTTCTGTGCAGCTCTGAGCAACAGCTGTACCTCACAGAGGAAGATGCTCGAGCTGGTTTTGTTTTTCAGCCTTTCACTCGTTTTGCCATCTGCTGCCAACAGAAGCTCAGCATTAATTTATCTTTATCCACTTATGATTAGTTATCTTAAAGGTACAAAATGTTTCAAGAGGTTAAAAACAGAGATTGAAATACTTGGATGCACTAGTGCTTCCACAAGTCAAGCTTGCAATTTATTCTCATTTAAAGCATCAGCAGTCAGCAGATTAAACCACACCAGGCCCCAGAATTACAAAGTTAAGAGAAAAGATACAGATTCCAAATATCATCATCTATTAAAGGGAAGTTTGATTTTTTCTCAACATGGACATCATATTTTTTTTAGCATTTATTATGTTCATTTACTCACAAAGAGAAGTTTGGAGCCACTTGGAGAAGTTTATATCCAGTCGTGATCAGCGCATAATGGGAGTCAATCAGGGTAGCAGATGTGCCACATGGCATAAGGCATCATCTGCTCCAAAACACCTTCACGTAACCTTTTTTTGTAATTAATTGTTAGTGCTGCTCCCTTCAGAGTTTAGAACATCTCGGAAGTGTTTATTTGTTCTGTTTCATGGTGATTTAGAGACTATAATGCAGCTACACCATCGCGCGATTATAATGACATCGCCGCCGTGCTCCGTCCCAGCTGTAGTCTGATCAGGACTTTCTCTCTGTGCTTAGACCGAACTTGCAACTGCAGACATCAACATGGTTCACGTTTGGGTGTTTCCAGATTGCATTACACTAAGTGAATGATCAACTGGACTAAGTTCAGCTTCTACAGGCTACAAAACCTAGGCAGACTACAGCTGTGATGGCGGACGGTTGCAATGTCACTGTAATCGCTGGTTAGTGTAAATTGGAATCGGTTGGATTATAAGCTTGTAAAAACTCCAGATGCTAATATCTTAGCACCTCTGAGATGTTTCGAACTCACAGAGAAGTATCTCTAACTATTTATAACAAAACGTGGTTAAATTAAGGTATTTTGGGGCAGATAATGCCTTATTACAAGCTGTAAATCTCCTACCCTGATTCACTACCGTTATATGGATATACGCTGATCGCAGCTCCTCCCAAAGCACTCCAAGTTGCTAAAAACTTGTTTGGGTGAGTAAATGAACGTAATATTTGCTAACAATAAGGGCCAGGTTGAAAAAAAAATCAATTTAAGGTGACCACTGGAAAAAACGAACCTGTGACCTTAAAAAGGGGATGGATGGATGGATGGATGGTTGCATGGATGGATGGTTGCATGGATGGAAAGTATTGTGGTATGCTGGTTTTGCCAACAGTTATAATCTGTAATACCTGCAATGTAAGGCATTTGACAAATGTACAAACATTATAGTGATAATAGCAAAACAGCTTGTCATCTTTATTGAAGTCATTCTTTCAGTGGAATGCTGCAAACTTTCCAGCTGAACATCGAGGGGAACTAAAGGAACGCTCAGTTCTCCACCATAATGTCTGCAAATCACAGGATCTCCCAGATGTACAGATCCGGTCAGCGTGTGTCTCTGTTTTTACTTCCATTAACCTGGTTCTGCACATCTTCAGAGTTTTTACATCTCAGGATGTGATCAAAATGTCCATTCTCGTGGATTTGGCTCATGTAGCATCCGTTTTCTACTTGTGAGGCTCCAAACGTTCCAACTGAAGACCCAATCAGAACCTCTGCTTGTAGCAAAAAGGAGAAGTCTTATTATCAGTTTTTCATGAATCTCGTGCCCCTCTATATTATTAAGTCAGCTCTGCTTCTGCAGTTTTTTTTCTTTCAGCGCAGAGTCTGAGCGGTCGATTTAATTTAATTTTTAACTTTAACAGTTTTTTTTTTCTGTTTCTGTTACCCTCAAAAGGTTCAGAACTGAAGCAAAAGGAAGTGAAAGCAGATTTCTTTCCAAAACTTTTTTTTTCAAAGTTGTTTTTAAAGCAGAACCAAAGGATCATTCTAACGTATTCACCCTTCTGCAATGAAAAAAACAAGACTTTTTTGTACTTTGGAGCTCTAGTAATAGATTAAAGCAGGCCTTCAAAGATGACTAAGGCAAAATGAAAAGTTCTTTCCACTTCTCTGTAAATTAAGGATATCTGTTGTTGAGTGTAAACACGGACGTGTGGAACCAAACTGGTATGTAACCTTTGATAAGGCCTGAGTCTCTGCAGAAGCCAGCTGTGGTTTCCGATGAAAGTCCTCCTCCACAATGTCGTGACATCCAGAGGTCGATGTTTAGGCTGCTGACGGGTTCCTGTCCCCTCTTCCTGAACAAACAGCAAGTGGTCGGACTCTTCAGGAGGACAGGAACTAAAGCAGATCAGAAACTCAAATTTTTATCATCAGTGAGTTGATTCAGGTCCTTTATGCTTCATTGGTTACGTCAGAGTAAGGATTCAGTGTGGAGACGAGTATTTCAGACTCCACGAAGCCTGGGACTGACCAGACTTCTTCCAGCTCTGTCTCATGACTTAATGTCTTCCTGTCTTTGTCCTGGAAAGAACTTCGCTCCATGATCTTTACTCCCTCCGTCCAGACATTTATTGTTGTCCTGATGTGAACAGAGACGACCGCGGGCCGATTCGGCTCATACAATAGTCTTTTGTCCTGGAAACAGTGGACGCTTCCTCTCCTCCTTCAGGTCTTTATCGTCCACACTTTGCAGGACCAATGTGCCCACAGGAAAGGACTCGGTGGAACAAAACTCAGAGCACCTCGAAGGAGACAATGAACCGTGCATTACTGAATGATTTCAGTTCAACAGAATCTAATTTCTCAACATTCACAGCATTGTTTTATAACCATGTCTTCATTCTGAGCTCACAGGAAAATAAAACAGAATAGAGATCTAGATGAAGCGACTGATCGCAACTGATCTAAACTTCTTCCGAAGGACTCCAAGTGGCACAAAACTTGTCTGGGTGAGTAAATAAATGTAATGAATGGCATAACTAAGGTCGTCTCACAGTCTCATACCTTCCTCCTGCTCCGCGGGGAACGGAAATGCTCCCCCGTTTGTACATATTTAACTGTGGGATTGCTGCAGAGGTTAACGTCATGAAAGATCAGAACTATTAATTCTAATGGGGGTTTAGATGTTGTTCTGGAGGCTGAATCCGTGTTCTGTTACCACTCTTTAGCCAAGGATTTGAAATAAGGGACGATTTCTACAATTAAAGTGATCAGAAGCAGGAAAGACTCTCTGAAGAAGCCGTTTCCTGACCTGCAAGCTATCTCTTCAGTTTGGTGGAAAATAAATCCAGGAGCATGCCCTGGTGGTTGGCCTGACACCGCGGTAACCCATCAAAACGCTCCTGGTTAGTAGGGTGCATTGAGTATGGTGACCAAGTCTGACATGATGCTCTCGTGGTTAACCTTTTTAGATTCATTATTGATTTAGTTACCTGTACTCAGTGCTCCGTGTGTCTGCATCAAGTAGTCAGAGGTGTCAAAATGCCTTCAGATTTTCCTGTCAACATTCTAAAATCCTGTTCAAATACAGAGAGTATTTGTTTAAACGCGGCCACTGGTTACACCCCTGGTTTTAAACTACACTTCCAACAGTAGTTACATGTGCCGTTTTGTTTAGCGTTTATAAATAATGGCGTGCGAAATGCTCTACAAGACTGAGAATTCACAATCATCCATCTCCTACTGCGCTGTCAGTGTCCTGCGTGTCCAAAAAGTGCTTAAGAAGAATTCTTGGTGCGCTTCAAGTTACGCACATTTTTCCGGCACATTTTTTCCTATGAATCCCAAACTTTCCGTGGAAAGTTGCTTACGTTGTTTTCAGACTCCTTTTTGTGCGTAAGTAAGCTTTATAAATGAGACCTCAGAACATGAAAAACCAACAAACAAATACATCCGACAGAAAGACAAATAACTCATGTTAATTCAGGGCTAGTCAGATTTTGCTCATCCTATTTTTCTTAAACTGTATTACAGGTGACGGTGAAAATGCAGCTGATATTTTAGTAGACTCTTTGAGTCTGCCTTCAGCTGCTGAAGGAGGTAGTAATGAGAGATGGTGAAGATCTAGAACCAGAGCTCGATCCAGACATTTCAATCTGGAAACTGAAGGAACTTGAACCAGTTTGGCAAGAGTAGTTCGCTGGTGCTGTAATTTTAGTAAAAAAAAATTGTCACTGCTAAGGACAAAACAACAAAAATCCCACTTAAAGGTTTCCACTTTATTTAAGCTCTAATGGACCTTGTGTAACCAAATGTTGCCTAAGGACACAGATAAATGGATGCAGATAAAAAATAAAGCAACTTCCTGATTTAATTTGGGTTTCCTTATTTGTTTGTGAGTGACAGGATCTGAGCGTTGCGTCCTCTGACCACAGAGTTTCCGAGTTGATTTCCCTCTCCATGACAAACTGTGCCCTAGAAAGGCCCATGTTTGAATATATTTGCATGGAAACCCCAGAGTGTGGGCGTCTGGGTGAGCCCCGCAACATCATCTGTGAGTAAAAACAACAGATATGTTTAAAATGAAGCAGATGGAAGAAACCTGGTGCTCAAGCATCAGGTTTTATAATCTTGTTTTTTAATGTTTGACATTTTTTTTGCATATTTGTGCTTGTGAGGCCTTGCCCCGAACGCAGTGTTCCCTCTGCAGCCACGCTTTTCCCTGCAGGCCTCTGGGAGAGGGGACTTGCATGTGATGTTCTCCAGGAACTGGACCGCCGCCTGTTTACAGTGGGAAGGGTCCAGACCGTCCGCTTACGTCTGCGTGACTGTGAATGTGGATCTGGAGCCGGTTTCTGGAAGGTCAGGCCGCCTCACTGGGATTCGCAAAATCATGACAAACATGTCCACACACAAAACAAACCCGACCGTCACCCGCCTGCTGATGTCACACCTCCATTCCTGCTGAGGTCATCACACCTGTGGAGGTATTTAGATGCACATGGGGTGCGGGCGGCTTCAGCTGTTTGTTTAAACATGTTTTATCTTAAGCCAGTTGCTCTGCATTCAAACCAAAGATGCCAAAGTATTAAATCTTTTTTTTTGATTTGTGGATCTTTTATATGCGGTGCCGATTTTAAAGTTACACAGTAAAATGTTAACAACAATAGTTAGTAACTTAGCGAGTCAGAAGAAAAAACATGGAGGTTCAATTTTCAGTTATATTTGTCTCGATGTTATTTATTCATTTATAAATGTCACAATTACAAAATCAGTATTTAGTTAGCAAGTTAAATTTGTAGTTTGCAAATTAAACTTTCAGCTTGTCAACTACATTTTTTTCCAAAATCAACAAAATATTTAACTTTTAACTGAATACTTAGTTAGCGAACTAAATGTCCGGCAAGCTAAACTGGCTAGCTAAACATTTAGCTTCGAACTGTCCAATTAGTTCAACCAATCAGAGCTAAATATTCAGCTAATATGCAAATTCCTTTGTAGAGAAGGGGATAAATCAGAATAAAAACTGTGTCTCGCAAAGCTCTATGTAAATCCTGTTGTGGCTGCAGTAAATGTTGCATCTTACATATCAAGCTAACAGGTTGGACATGTTGGGATGAAAAAAAATGGTAATAAAGTGTTTTTCTGTCTCACCAAAAGTTTATATAGAGCCCGACGTGACCCAGACTTCATTTTGTTGTTCCCCTTTCACTTATCGGCAAATAAATGTGCAAATTAGCTAAATATTAGCTTTAGCCAGTTTAGCTTGCTAGCTAAACATTTAGCTAGCAATTTTATCTCGCAACCTAGATATTTAACATCAATCTAAATATTTCCCTCTCCAGTTTAGCTTACTAGCTAAATATTTAACTTCTATCTAAATATTTAGCTAGCCAGTTTAGCTTGCTGGTTAAATAATTAGCTTAAAGCTAAATATATAGCTAAACAGTTTAGCATGTATCAATATTTAGCTTGAAACTGTGACATTTATGAATGAAAAAATAACAAGGACACAATGAATTAGAAGAAGATATCCATCCAGCTTCTGCTTAAAAAAATAATCCATCATCATTACGATATGAGTCACTAATTTTAAGGCTGATAAGCAGAGATATAGCAAGTTTTTGTCACATTTGAACACAAAACATACATAAAATGTGCAAAATGCTACATAAATGCATATCACCCGGAACACACTCTCCCCATAGTTAGACACACGGCAGTGCCATGCTTTTCTTTTGCAGGGGCTTGGAGCCGGATCAGAGTTGAAGTTGAAGCTAAATAGACATCAATTGTGAAGAAAAAACTGTTAAAGGCTGCAAAAGAGTTAAGACCGCGTCGCGTTTCACCTTCTGGCAGGACAGAGACCCTACATGTGCTGCCATGGCTACAGTGGCTTAGATCAAAGCATATTTATCTGTTATAATGGCCCAGTCAAAGTCCAGACCTATCTCTGAGAATCTAGCAAGATTCTCCATCCAGTCTGACTGAGATTATGCTACTTTTGCATTGAAAAATCTGTAGAAATGTCTCAGTTAGACACGACGACGCACTTGTAGAGCAAGTGGTGGCTCTACAAACTGTCGACTGAGAAAGACTGAAAACAGATTCTTGGCTAAAATTATTTGGTTTTTAAATTGGTCAGAAGTTTTTCATTTCTGTGTCGCTTCTGGTTTGTTTTTAACATACAATCATTACAATGTGCAATAAAGTTTGTGCTTTTAATGTAACAAAACGTGGAAAAATTGAAGCGGTGTGAATACTTGTGCCAAATACTGAACCTCTTTGTTTTTCATGTTTTTTATGGATCAAAGTAAATAAATGGGAATAAAATCTGTCTATTATGACAGCCTGCAGACATTGAGGTGCCGTAGAGCTCCAGAAAGTCTGGAGAAAAACGCAAAAGATTTATGAATTAATACAGAAAACACTGTGTCATGAAATAATGGAATCTGGTCTAAAACATTTGCACACAAATGTGCATACATATATGTGTCTTTTATTGTTTATCAGTGAGAAGAGGATTATACGTCCTTGTGCTTGGAGCAGAGAGGACAACAGCGTGTCGCTGACGCCGCGTCCAGTTAAAAATAGAAACAAACGTCTGTTCCGTGGGTGCTGCTAAAAATACCACTGCAAATATTTGCCAAGCCTGAGGATGTAGAGCGCTGAGCTAACATGCTAATGACGGGGAATGTGAAGACATTCAGGACGTCTGACTCACAGATGCCGCCGCGTCTTGCAGGGACCGGCCTACTCCCTGAAGACGAGCGAAACCAAGAACACGGCAGTGAGGTCGGAGGGGGAGGACTTCTAAAGGTCATAGGTTGAGGGCAGGTAGAGAAAAAGGATAGGCATTGCTGCTAAAGCCGTCATGATCCACTGAGTTTCGATGGAAGCGTTGCTTAATATATAATTACATGTAGTACATGCACAGACAAGACCAGTAAATACAAATAAATATATATAAATGGCGGCAACTGACAGATCTTTGGTGATTCTGTAGAATTTTAGAGGAAATGTAACCTTAATGAACCCGGCACCATCAGTGTGACGACAGTGATAAAAGAAGGGTTTCCTGCAGTTTACCGCAAAAGAGGAAAGACAATAGTAACAGCATGGAGAAGTGCTGTGAGTTATTTTCCAAAGAAGGAAAGAGGAAAACATGTAGAACAGCTTCTGATATTACCAAGAATGTTGCAGCAGGGTTGGCCCAGAAAGCTACAAGCCAAACCGAGTTGTTGTGCAGGACCTTATGGAAATGAACCTGCTGCATCCAGAATGCATGAAGGAGTGTTTTGGCAGATCCTTTATTCGTGCAGCTGTTAGACATCATCTCATCCCATCTATTTAGCTTTATCCGCCGTCTTTAACCATATCCTGCATTCTCGTTTGGCCACCTTACCACATCATGAATGGACTCGATTCGTCTGACTACCAAACTATTAAGATACACACATTTTCAGTCGGATATCATATGCTTACCAGTTTATCCAGGTGGTGTAGCAACAACCTAGCACTTTCAGTTTTGATGCGTGCAGTGTAGTAGACCCGATGGAATTGCATTTTGCAGCGGAGTTAATAACCACACACATTGGCACCGCATCGCAGCGTCATTTTTTAAAGCTAATTCCCTGATATCTGACAAGATAAATGTAAAAAAAAAAGAAAATGTATTATAATTTCCGGTTTCCCGTCCGATCCCGTGGATTATTTCCTGTCCCGTCCCGATCACGTTACCAACAGTGAAATTGACTCTCGTCCCCCGGGAATCCCGCAAGAATCACGTGACCCGTGGGAATCCCGAAAAACTGTCACCCTCTATCGCGTACTAGTCGATGCATCAGAATGGTATTGCGACGTCTTTGGAAACGGAGTGGAAGGATAACTTTCGCTGCTCATTAAGCTTTCTTTACATACTTTATTATTGTGTTGGAGAAACCACTTTACTGGAGGACTTTAATTGGCCCCTTATGGATGTAAAAAGAGCTTTTTTATTCAAGATGGATCGGATTTGTCACCGTTATTAAACAAGGACGGGATAAGTCTCATATTCTACCTCCTGCAGATGTGTATATGTAAAGTACAGACCAAAATTTTGGACACACCTTCTCATTCAATGTATTTCATTCTTTTCATGACTACGTTGTAGATTCTCAATTAAGGGCATCAAAACTACGAATGAACACATGATGTATGGAATTACTGTATGTACTTAAACAAAAAGGGTGAAATAACTGAATACATGTGTTATATTTTAGATTCCTCAAAGTAGCCACCCTTTGCTCTGATTACTGCTTTGCATTCTCTGCAGCTTCCAGAGGTAGTCACCAGAAATGCTTTTCCTAACACTCTTGAAGGAGTTCCCACAGATGCTTAGTACTTGTTGGACCTTTTGCCTTCACCCTGCGGTTTAGCTCACCCCAAATCATCTCCATTGGGTTCAGGTCCGGTGACTTTGGAGGCCAGGTTATTTCACACTTTTTTGTTAAAGTACTACATAATTCCATATGTGTTCATTCATAGTTTTGATGCCTTCAGTGAGAATCTACAATGTAAATAGTCATGAAAATAAAGGAAACTCATTGAATGAGAAGGTGCGTCCAAACTTTTGGTCTGTACTGTATGTGTGTCTTTGTTGGCTAAAGTGCAAGTAGCTATGTTATCTGTGTTTGGTATAAATCAGAATCCCAAGACTCTCATCTTTCGAATTATATAAAACATATATACGTGCTACTCAAAGCCTGAGCGGGCGGTTGGAGCGCAGCAGCAGCTTGTGGCCCGCCTATTGGAGCTGCTACATCACAAAAGTAGTCTGTTTTAAATGCTGTTTTACTGTGTGCTACAGATGCACAGAGATTTGAATGCAGGAATACTCAGAAATGCAAATTTGATCTTAATTTTCTTAAGATATGTCCTCTAGCATCAGAAAAATGCCATAACAACAGGTTAACAACACAAAAATCATCAGAGTAGGTCTTTAAGACTTACTTGAGGTTTACAAAGCAATGACTTGGTCCCACCTATTATTTCCTAGAGTTTGCAACACCCTTGGAAATAATATGTTCACCTTTTAATCCATAATTACACATGCACAATCTATACATATTTCTAAGTATTTTAAAATATGTTTAAAGCAACCCACGTAATTTGAAAGTGTAATGTCGTGTTATTTGTATGCAGGTTGACAAGACTGGGTTGGTTTAAAGTATCCTGCTCTGTTGCGCGTTCCAATTTGGGAATGCTATTTTATTTTTATTTTTAATGACTGCACAGTGTATCTTGTTTTATGAAACTCTGTCCATAATCTACATATAGTTCCTAACTTTTAAAGTCAATTTTCTTTTACATTTCTACTTCTCAATCTTAAGGATTAACTGCCACTTTGCTGCTGTTACAACCGTATTTCCCCTTGTGTGACTATAAAGGATTGTTCTATTCTATTCTAAATGAAGCTTTTTGTCGGTCCCTAACTTGCAGATACAAGCAACATGTGTGTGTTTGTGCAACTAGCATGTGGTTGCATGCATAGAGTGTGTGTGTGGGTTTGTGTTGTCACTCTACTTGAGCCATCAGATCAGGTGGAAGAAACTCTTGGCGACCTTTGACCTACAATTAAACATTTACTGTGAGACCTCCACCACCTCCACCACCTCCTGAGCTCAGCTCGGGCCTTGCGTGTTGGGGGGGATCAGCAGGATGTCATGATGAGTCCAGAGGTCACATGTCAGAGGACTGAGACCTTGTTGTTTTCCTGTCTCTTCCTGTTTCACTGATGACATTTCAATCAGACCCAGGAAGGATTTTAAGTGAAGATTTTTGGCTTTCAAATATAATCTAAGATTCCTAGCATGTGGGAAAACTTCCTGGAATGGAAGTCACAGCAAATCCAAACCTTACAATCTTCAAAGAGTTGGAAAGTAAAGTAAAAAGAGCTCCATTCCTGACTCTTCTGATCTCACTTAACAAGTTATATATTCACGACAGGACAGTCAGGTAAAGGCTCAACGAGTACAGCTTCGTTTGTCTTGGATTTGCAAACTTGCTTTTGTATTCAGAACTCTGGAAGAAGAGATGCTCCACAAACAACTCGTGTCGGCCATCAAGTATGGGGGTGGAGGGCTGATGATCCGGACTTGAAGCCTTCAAGTGGACCATGAACTCGGGGAGTATTCTGGAGTAAAACCATGTGTTCGACCGCTGACCCTGACTGGGTCATGGAGGACAATGATCCCAAAGGCAGCAGAAATCCACCAGATCTTCATTTGAGACTTCACCCATCATCTCCACTAAATCACGCCGCCCCCAACCAAACCAATACTTAGGGTCTGCAGCCACACAGCTAGCTCCTGTTTCTGCACTTTCCTCTGGTTGGACATTAAAGGGGCTCAAAACTAAAAATAATCTCAGAAAGACCCCCAAGAAACCACCGCAGCAGCTCCCACCCATCCCAGTAGAGCTCCCCTCCCCACTCACCGCTACAGTTCTCTGAAACTCCATTCAACCCCTTTAAAAGTCAAGCCAGGGACCACCACAGACCCCTCCCTGTGAGCTGCCACCATCCCACTGGGTGGGTATCAAACCACAGCATATCGCAGCAGACCCCTTCCCCAAATGAAAACCACAGTCCCTGTGGAAACCTCAGAGCGTAAAACAAACAGATCTGACCGTGGATTACCCTCTTTTCTTGTGTTAAATCTCTGCTTTCCCACAGTCCATGAAAGCATCACCTTCATTGTTCAACTTGACTTCATTCTGCAAAGCTCCGTTCTTTACTTCATTTATATTTTGGTTGCCGCAACACACTGCAGCAGACAGCATGATGGTGCTGAACAGCGTTATGTATTTATTATTTTTGCATCCAAGCAAAAAAGTGTAATAAAAAAACCCATTCAGAAAGGCAGGAGATTACATGAAAGGCTTCGTGCTTGGTTTGGCACTTCACTTCTGTTCATTGGTTACCAGTTACTTTTACTTACATTTTTTTTTTACCTAAAACTATAATCTCCCCCTTTAGGGTTTTCCATTTTCAGACATAAGGGATAAAATAAACCTTGATAATGAAGTGATTTGGGCTCAGTGTAGACAGAGATCTGCAAGTATTTTTTTTTTTTTTTAAGGAACTTGGGGTAGGATTTATAAAAAAAATATAAACATTCATGTCCAGTTTTTTTTAATGCTATTGGATGATAGAGCGTCATAAACCAAAAAGGAATGAGCTCACCCATGCATCGGTCCATTTTTTTGAACAGGCCGTGAGCTGCAAAATGTGCTGCAGTTCCGGCCAAATTTCTGTTCTCCGGGTGTGAGATCAGTCGACACTGCTTACGCTTTTAAAGGGGGGGGGGGGGTTATAATGCAAAATTGACTTTTTGGCGTGCAACATCCTTTTAACATGTTATTTCCTCATTACAAACAGGCCTGAAATGATGCTTTGACTCATCTACTTATGCTTCCACCTATCTCCTCCTTTTCCACCGATCTTTTCCCTCTGCCTGACGTAGCTCAATCAGCAGCCGAGCCACTGTGCCGGCAGCCCTCACCCTTCCCTCCCCACTCATCTCCTGTAGATTAGCAGCTGCTACAGTTAGCTTAGGCTAATTGCAAGGCTAAGAGTGTAGACTTCATCTTTGGAAACAATCCTAGGCTGAAAAGGATCTGTTATCTTTGCGCACCTCACAGAGGACTGCTTTCTCAACAAAAGCCTTTTTGATAGTAGATTAATAAACATATTGGCTTTAAAGGCAAGGCTACTTCATCGGAACCTGTACAGGTAAGAACTGTGACTTAGCATTAGCACTCCGACTTCAAAACCTAACTTTATATTTCTGTGCTTTTATGGTTGCCATGCAAAACATAGCTACTTATTTGTTTGAATTTATGGTTTCAGTACAAAACTTAGCTTCATTTCTCTCTACGTTTGTGATTTCAATGCAAGACTTAGCTTCATATTTCTGTGTTTTTATGGTTTCAATGCAAAATGTAGCTTCATAGCGATTAATATTTCTAAAAGGGTGCAGGGGAGGTTAAATGTTACAACGCAGACACATCTTGTAAAAGCCTCTGAATTCTCTCTGCTTCTTCAAAAAAAACCTATTTCAGGGTCGGATATCGGATCATTTGCGTGTCGTCTAATAATCTCCTGTGTTATCCACTGTCCACCAATGTGATTTTTTCCTAAATACTAAAATGCAACACACTGAAAACTTCTGTAAACTATCCGAGTCCGACTCAATGCGCATGCTGTGATAATAGTCGGTATAAGAAGTTCTTCAGGTGGAGTGTTACAACATGTAAGAGGGCTTAGAGAGACTAAGGCGAATATCAAGGTGTCAAATACGGAAGTGATGAGAAGGCAGATTTCTTTAAGGTGGATTTTGATATATACAGGATTTTAAGAATGATTCATGGTAGCATAATAACCGCCCTTTAAACAAAAAGAAGATGGTTGATTCAACAGTGGGAATGGATTCTCCCGCTACCGGCAAATGAACAAGTACCACTCAAACATCTGAGATTTTCCCCCTGTGGCTTTTACTGTGGCTCCCTGGCGTGTGGGTGTGTGTGTGTGGGGGGGCGAGTTGTTGTCGGTGGGTATTGGTCCGGTGGGCTGCAGGTCCCTCCTGCCTTGCGGCGGCGGGGAACCCCTGTCGGCAGGTCCCTGGTCGGGGCCCTGCTGGGGGGCGAGGTAACCCTGATCCCCGTCGCCTCGGGGTCCTGTTCCGGGCCCGCCCTGGCGTAGCAAGTTTCCGGCGGAGCCCGTGGGCTCGTCCCTACTATCTCCTGGGCCCCAGCATTGCGACTGCTTGGTGTTCTCCTGGGGCTCCTGCGCTCTGTGGTACTCTGGACGCATGCGTCTCCTGCCCTTCATGTCTGCGTTGATTCCTGTAGGACGGATTGACGGTTCCTAACACCAGCTATCAATCACTTGCATGGGGAAACCTTATTCACACCTGCATGCTCGCACAAACACATAGGTGTGGGGAAATTGGTGAGGACGGACATATCTTGAGCCGAGGTTATCGTCATTAGTTAGTTGTTACTAGGAGTTTACCAGAAACATTAGTATTGTGTTCATTAATCCATGCTTCTGTGTAGTGAATGTGTAATTATTAGTTTATGTTACTGGATCTGAACTATTGGTGTGGTTCTGTTCAGTTCGTTGTTTTTGTTTGTTTTGTTTTACCGCTTTTCTGCCATCCGGCAAAGGTGGAGGACTGGGATGTTTTCTCGTGTTCTTTGTTTGCCTCCCTGTCTTGTGTCGTCGGTTCGCGCCTCTGCTGGTCCTGTTTCTTTTCTTCACCTTCTTCCTTTCTTCCTTCTTGTCTCGGTTTCGTGTTCATGACTTCAGGAAATTGAACCCACAGTAATCACTAATAAAGATATTTTCATACATATGCATCAAGCAGCTTCGCTGTAATACTCTGCTTGGGAAAGTAAATCTGTTGGGTTTGTACTTGGTACTCAGACACCAATTCTGAGTAGCAAACTGCTAGACAGGACACGAAAAAAAAAAAAAAAATAACAATTCCGTGACAGCTGAGATGAAAGCAGGGAGTTGATGGATCGTGTGTAACCATTAAGAGAGCTTTTTTTTTGCAGCCTCTCCGTGGTTCATTGGCACTAAAACACACACAGAGCGTGTTGTGAAAGCACAGATGATGAGTAGTGTCTCAGCAGTGAAAAGAAGGCAATCTGCAAATAGTGTGCAGCATTAAGCCTATCCACTGCAGGTGTTCAAAGCTAAAACCTGGTCTTGCCCCCTTCCCTAAAGCCGGGTCTTGGCTCACAACCATCCCAGCTAAGGTCAGAACTTTTCTCCTCTTCTTCTATGGGTTTAAGAACAGGCTTGGTGTGACTCAGCCAAGTTTCATCAGCCAGTCTGCAGAGATCTCCTCGCTTGACAGTTAAATCCCAAAAACTCCCACTGTGGATTCCAGCCTTTGCCCTGCAGCTGACAGACGTAAACACCTCGCCACTCCGAACCGCCGACCCACACACTCACGCAAACACTCCATCCAAACCGAATCCTGACTCAGGACCAGGCCATACTGCTTTAAATAGCCCCGGTCCAAATGTCAGACCAGTCTGACGCCGACTGGAGAGCCGAGAGACCGTTGGGAGAAAAAAGAGAGCCAGAGCGGAGGATGCTGCCACTGCGTTTTCACGCCTGCAGGCTGCAAGAAACGGGCAACGGATAATGTCAGAGAGGGGCTGCTCATATATGAGCTCAAGCACACATGAATCATGCAGATTTAACATTCCTTTTATTAATTTTGTCTATTTACGCACTTTCTCTGGCAAATCCAGAAACCACATGGGGATGCAACTCAACCTGAAGCCTGAAAACATGAAGCTCTGTCAGGAAGTTTTACATAAAAAAAATAAAAATAAATAAACATACAACAGTGGGACGAAGCCGGTGCCTCAAGCACACTTTACATAACGAATGTCAGTCCAAGATAGAATGATAAAAAAAAACGGTTTTCTGACAGGTTTCCAGTGTGATCTCAAGACACTTTACAAGAAAAGTCATTTCAGTTCAGTAGATACGTCTGATTAATCCTTCAGATCTTTATTTCGATAAGTTTAAAATGTTTTCTAGTCAAAGAAATCTTGAGAGATTGCATCGAGTAATCGACTTGCACCTTTCACTCCTCCTGAACAAATAGATAGTGTCATTGACTTCACTGCTATCCCTCATACTGAGCAAGCAGGTGGCGACAGTGGAGAGGAAAACCTCCCTTTTAACAGAAAGAGAAACCATCTGCCACGATTGTCTGATGGTTTGAGAATAAAAAAAATACCATCTATCAGAAGTAGGAGCAAGTCTCAAGTCGAATTTTAAGGCGTTGGAGTTAAGTTTTCAATGTAAATCATAACCCATGCGTTTCTTTTAAAATCTTTATTTTTTTTGAATGTCAAGTGAACAACTGAAACTGAACTTAGAAAATGTAGAAAAAGTTTTTACTGAACTCGAACCTGTTGTATGCTTTAATCTAACCTAGCTAATAGGAATAGTCTTCCTTTGAACTATAACTTCAAAGATTCACTGCTAAGGATTAAAGACATTTTACAAAAGAGTACAGGCCATGTAATTTTCATAATGATATTTAGATTTTTAAGAGTCAGAGGTATTTACTTAAAAGAACAACTCACCCCCTTCTAGAGTCTTACTCGATTGGCCTTTGCAGTTTAGAAAATGTGGCAAAAGGAGGTGTTGCCTACAGTATAGAGGAGACAACGGGTTCGGATTAGGCTTCGTCTTTAAAATATAGCAATCTGATTGGCAGATACAGTTAGTTTCATCTTCAGCTAGAGACCCCCCAAGGCATCACAATGGCAGCATCATGATGTGGGACATTTTTTTTTCTCATTAGGGATGGGGAAGTTGATGGTAATAAATATATTTAGAGGCTGAAAAAGACTGGAAGCTAGATGGATTTCTACCATCAATCAAAGGATATTCTTTCTTAGAATGACTCAGTTTTTTTTTTATCTCACACATTAAAAGCAACACCAAAATAGGGTTTTATCACCTAAAGAACATTGCCAGAGTCCACCCCATTCTCTCTCGAGCTCGGGGAGACACTGATGCATGCTTTTATCATCAGGAGAACTGACTATTGTAATGCATTCTGCTTTCTGATCTTCCCAAAAAGAGTATATCTGGTTTACAGCTCCTACAAAACTCTGCAGCATGTGTCCTGAGCAAATTAGGCGGTCTTAAAATCACTGCATTGGCTCCCCGTACGTTTTAGAATTGATCTTAAATTATCAAGTGGGGTCATTTGCCTTTATCACATGTAATATGACCTCTTAAAATCAGAGTCATTGCTGTTATTGTACCCTATGGACTATTAAACTTGTTGGGGCTCTTTGTAAAGGTAACACCCTCTAGTTTCACCTATACCAGTTAGAATCACTGCAGGTATGACTGAGAAAAAGTTAGTCACTTTAGAATTCACTTAAACAAAAATGAATGTCTTCGTCCTAACATACATTTTCTTTGTGAAAATGAAGGTGCCTATAGCAACAGTAGGTAGCTGAGGACTGAAATACACTGTGTGCTAATAAAAGAAATTGTTGGGTACTCATATTTTAAATTTGAAAATTATACCTATAAAACTAACATTTTCACTCCAGTTTTTATGTGTGTAAGTCCAGGTGCTCATTTCATTCATTTGATTTGTATATTGTTGGATTGCATGATGGAGAGGCATCCACATGCCTGTAATGTTGTAGAAAACTAGTTATGTCCTGGGACTGGTACGTCTGCATTTACTGTTTGGCATTCTTATCTTACAGAGCTGCTTTTTCCGAATGAAGCTTTGCGAACTCTGCGCTCCTCTGGCATCGCTAAAGTCAGCAGACGCATTTATGGTGTGGCGTCTTTCTATTATTATTTCCCTCACTTATGGAACAGACTGCCGGAGGACCTCAGGGTCGCAGAGAACGTTCATATGTTTAAGAGCAGGCCTATCTTTTAACTGATCATTATTTACTAATATCTGTTTAAGTGCATCTGAATGTTTTACTGATTTATCTTCTGTCAGCGTTTTACAACTTGGAATGTGGTATATGTGGGGTCATTTTAATCTGTAAAGCACTTTGAGATGCATTTTTGTAAGAAAGGGACTTTATAATTAAAGTTCGATTGATTGATTTCAGTTTCTAAATGTGCAAAGATGTTACAAACACTCCTGAAAAGAGTTCCTGCTCAACGGACATTTCATATTCACATTTGTAAAAATGTGAATACCGAACAGCTTTGCTCTCTTCTTTACTCGTGGCTGAATGAGAAGGAGCTGCTGGATCCACTCGATTCTTCTGGACTACATTTAAAAAAGCAAACATTTTAAATCCGTCATGAGGCAGTTAACGCCCACACCTGCGGTGTCGAAGTCTGTGCTCGGGTATGGTTCGCCTGAGCTGCAGGTAAAGCTGCGCTAATGACCGTCTTCTTGAAGGGGCTGCAGTCTGGCGCTGAGTCAGAGCTGCTTTTCCCACACAGCAATGTCTGCAACAAAATACATGTCTGAGCGGCTGAGAGGCTTCACCTCGCTGTATCTGCAAAACACTTATTAGGATGCTCGTGGTTTTAATGCAAATTAGCCCAAAACAAGCATAATATCAGTGGAGTGTTGTTCCTTGACTTTTATTTCATGCCTCAAGTCATTAAGTGGAAGAAAATATCATGATTCTATGGTTATATTGGGTGCATTTGTTTTTCCATAATTTTCTGCACAGAATTGTTTAATTGTTTAAAGCCTCGCTGATTAATCCGATGTGTGTCAGTGTGTGTGTGTGTGTGTGTGTGTGTGTATGTGTCTGTCTGTCTGGAGTGTTAAAAGAAGACAGCTGACTGCATGCCGGGTGCACCATCAGCATTCTGGGAGTTTGTGGGAGGTCGTGACTTCTGCAGCCTCCCTGCGGTCTACGGTTGTTTCACACCTCCTCAGGTAAACGACCGCCAGTGTGGAGTCCGAACACCAAGAGGTCACGACCCTGAAAACAGACGAACTGACCCCTCTTAGGGCTACGAGCCGGACGCAGAAGTTAGCTGTGGGCCCCCCACAGACCGACTCATCTGGAGCTGTAAACGGCACACTGAAGCTCAAAAATGCTCCGAGCAGTTCGTTTGAACAAGTTATTGACGCATGTTTGATCTTATTTCATTTCGTTGCTCATATTTGATGATATGATAATTTCATACCACAATAATCTTTCTTTGTGGTAATTTGAATCCCTACAACCCATTTATTTTTATTTAATTGATGCTTTATTATGTATTTTGGTCTTTTATTGTGTTAAAAAAACACCAGAAACCTACTTGTGTCCATTTTAACGGTTTAGCTGTTGAACTGGAAATATGGAGCATAAGATTATATAAAAACAGATGTTTATTCACTGATAGTCTCAATTTAATGTCTAATGCACAAAAAAACCCTCTAAAGAACAAAATGCATTTGAAAGAACTACGTTTTTCCACATTTTGGACCTGATGGAGATAAAAAAAATAAAACAGATTAAATCCAGAAAGCAACATTAATGTTTTAAATGTCTTCATTCACGGGGTTATTGAGAGGTGAAATGTGTCCCAGAGTCGACGCCTCTGTGTTTGCCATTTCTCGAGGACTCGAGGTGTGAGTTTTTCCCAACAGCAGAGAGGAGATCCGCCAGGTCAGCTGGAAGATCCATTATGTAGAATTGGGGTCCGTTTTCTGCAAGGAAAGAAAAAAAAATGTGACCGCAATGTGAGGCCTGTCCTAGAACGGGTAAAGACTTGTGGAGTCGGGGTAGAAAGACTTCAGAGGGAGCAAACAGCAGCTCAGAAGTCAGATTTTCATGGGAACAAGTGAATTCGTCCATAATTACAGCCAACCACTGGATGGGAGACTAAACACAGATCACATAAAGGCCAGGGCTACGTGCTACTGAAGTTTTCTGGTCAGTCTGAGCGTGCAGAGTCTCGCACAAACACAATGTCGACAAAAATAGAAAAACCTGGGAGACAGGGAGTCAGGAGGACGCTTCAACAGCTGCACGAGGAGGAGGAGGGTGAGCACATGGCCCCCACTGGAACCGTCTGCGCTGGCCACTTCCACCTTTTACATATTTCTACACAACACAGGTCATGCTTTTCCTTTTACAGTCTCTCCTATTCTACTACAGATATTTTAATTTCAATATTATTCCCTCTGATTTATAAAACAAATGCTATCCATCGAGAAGAGAACAGAAACATTAAGGATGGGCAGAATTTGGCTGCGTTTTGTTCAATTATTAACAAAGAAGAAGTGATGTAATTTGTTTCCCCATCCTAAGAAAAAAAGAGACCACTTCGAATCACCTTTTCTTTTTGTGCAAAATTATTTGTTTAAATACATATTGATAAATTTGTCTAAAAATCACAGGAAACGACACTCAAAATGTTAGCTTTTCTTGAAGAAAATCCAAGAATTAAAGGTCTCATTCACTGAGGAACCAAGTAACATATATATGTTTGTATATATATATATATATATATATATATATATATATATATATATATATATATATATATATATATATATATAAATGAAGGAGAGAGCAGAGCGTGTTTCTGCTAGTAGAAGCTAACTGTTAGCAACTCCACCACATGGCAGAACGAGTTCTGGCTTGGGTTAATTGTGGCGATAAAACATTGTTTAATCCTTACCAGAGGAGGAATCGGTTGAATTTTGTTTTGTGTGGCCACCAGAGAAGAAAGTTAACTTAGTTATTTATTGAAAGGCAGGATAAGAGTCGTGTTGCTGTTAGCCAGTCAGAGACAAGACGTTTGCATATCACAAATATTAAGGAGTCAGATTCGTAATCCTGTCCAACAGAAAGTTTTTTCCACATAAACCACTCATAGGGCCTTCATTCATTCACACCGGAGACCACAGCAAATTAAAAAAAATCGTGTAAATGACATGTTGAAGAAGATCTTTAGACTCATCTATGAGGCTTAGACAAAGCAGCTAACAGGACAGAGGGCTCAATTTTCTACAGTAAATGCCTCGTTGATTCCAGGTAGTTGTTTACAATAGTATATGGCAACCCACAATGGTGCATCGCTGTTGGCTGGAAAAAACGTAAATTTACACAATGCAGTGGTTCGAAAAAGTTATCTTTTATAATGATTTTAGGTTAAATATAACATTTAAAGGAAAGGGTGCAATTTCATTCTGCACACTTCTAAACTCCCAATTGAAGTATTACTTTTTTGAAGGGATAGCTTTTAAGAGAAATGTTTCATATTCAACCTTTAAGGCCCCATTTGGGCCGGCCCTGCACCAACCACAACTAGGGTTGCAGCCCCAAATTCGTCCCCCAACTGCTTTTCTGCAGAAATCTTCTTCATATAATTATAATTCATTACTCTTCTGTTTTGATATATTGATCTTATTTCTAATCTCTAAGACCTACTTTATTTTCTTTTGATAAATTACATTTGGAACCAGTTTTTGGGCCCTGATCCGGGCTGTAGGAGAACATCTGCAGTCATGCAGAGAATAAATGCTCTGATTTTCATATTGGCATTGATGCAGACGCTCCTGAGCTGTCAGTGTTGTCACATGTCTGGTGCATTCCTCTCATACTTCTCCAGCTGCTCGGGACACAGGAATGCATCACGGGACCAACACCCAGAAAACCATCAGGAGGGAGCAGCAACTCCGCGTCCTGCCAGGAACAGAGAATCCATTTACGGGGAAGGTCTGTTGCTTGATGAGCCGTGCAGACTATGATGTGGAGAGTGTGTTTGAATTTTTGGTTTGCAGAAGCAGCCTGAGAGGAGACACGGTTTAACAGTCCTGCAGGGAGAGAAATCTGCTGACAGACACACAGACTGAGTCTGAGACAGAAAAAAAAAAAAAATCCAGGAGGGAAAACTCTGCAGACTGGAGATTAAAATATCTGTAAAAGCAAATGATTCCTGGGAGAAGTCTGCTGGTGGAAACACCTCTCAGACGCCTGAATCACTGTCTGTAAATGCTGTGTAGGAGTCAGACTGTGTGAATCCGGTCTGCAGAGTCTGTGTGGTCCCCCTCCGGTTTCTGCAGCGACGGATTAAAGTCTGGAGTTTGGGTTTACCGCACGTCTGGAGCCAGTAGAGCTTGATTTAAGCGCAGACGGGCGGAGTCACTGTGGAGCTGAGCTGGAACAAACGACCACATCTTTGTGCGATAGGCTCAGAGTTTAATAAAACCGTTTCTTTTTCTGTCAGAGGCAGATGATTCACTTCGGTTCTTGTTGGTTTAAGGGCCACCCTTGACCTTTATGCTTAGAGGGAAAACACAGAGACAGAAAACCCTTAGAAAACTACCCCCCCACCCCCACCCCCACCCGGTGTTTTCCTGAGTCAGTTAATTTAACCTGCATGTTCTTTGCACTAAACCTTTCAAAAATGTTTAATCACTACAAAAAAATGTAAGCAGCATCATTTTCTAAACTTCGCATCATTTCTGCAGAGCTGTTTTCAGGACACCTCACCAAACAGTCATATACTGTGTGCTTTTGCATCTGATTTGCATAAAGATTGATGTGAAACCTTCTTAGTTTTGTGCAGGACAAGGGAGGCCAGTACGGCATCACTCCGCCTTTTGTGGAAACTTTCTGCACTCACTGACCTCTACCTATAAAAGGAAATCTTTGTTTTTCCACCTCTGCTCAGATGGGAGCTCCTTCTCATAATGTGAATTATTTAAAGGCTTTTTAGAGCTTTTTATTTTGCACAAACACCTCTTTAATATCATGCAACTGAGGTTATCTGGCAATGAAAATGACAACATTAACTTAACTGAAACAGAAAAGTATTAATTTTAAACAGATGATGCATCTTCTCTCATTGGACAGGCCTCCCAGTCCACTGCAAAGCTATTCAGAGAGACAGAACCATGCATAAATACACTCATATCTGAGGGCATAATAGGGTGCATAGAGAGAGAGCCCACATATGCATGGGGAGAGCGCGCAAACTGCAGAAAGAGCCCAGGCCAGGATTGAAACCTGGGATCTTCTTGCTGGGTGGCGGCAGTGCTAACCGCTGCAAGCTAACCCTTCACCATCTTTACTGGCTTTCACTGCAAAATTGAGTTGATCCCTGTGAGCTGATCACACTGAAGTTCAGACGTTTAAATTTTGGTTTAATGAGCCCTGATTGGCTTTCTTCATCTTCCTCTTATTTCTTTTGTACTTGAACAAATTGTGACTTCCTCCACCCTGTCAGCAACATGCCTATCTGTGGAATTTGGAGGCGTGTGCACATATTCTCAGCTGGGGGGCATTATGCATGCAGTCATGGGTCGGGTTAACCAAATATTTTCTGTATTTGACAGTTTTTTAAAGCGTTGATGGAAAAATCTCTTGGCCCTTTTGACAAATTAGGAGGCCTATTCACATCAACTCAGATCTGGACACCGTACTCAATGCATCTCGCTAACCAAGAGTAGACAGCGTGTTGAAGAGTTACTCGTACCGATCACTGGTGCATGCTGTGGGATTTCCTCCCGCTTAATCGAAAGCTTGTAGGTGAAGAAATAGTTTGTTGAGATATACTTTCTGACTTCTGCAATAGCAATCCCCCTATTCACACACAAATGGGTATATATTTCACTACAATATATATAAAATTTGCCGGAGTCAAATTCCTTGTATGTGACATACTTGGCCAATAAACTGATTCTGATTCTGATTCTGATATATTTCACTACCATGTGCAGCAGGAGGAAGTTGTAAAATTGTGCGTTCAGGCCACAGCAGGTGAACCGTCCATATTTTAAGTTAAATCCTTCAATTTCTTTTTTTATGTAGTTCCCTGTTCATTTTTTTTCTTCCAGATAAATTTAATTAATGAATTAATTTTTAATTTATTTATTTTAATTTAATTTATCTTTATTTTTACCCAGTTGGTCAAAATGAAGGACAAAAAAAACATGTAGCGGCACCTCTGATGGTTGATGGTGGCAGCGTACTTATAGGAACAAAGGACCCTTGACCCTGATATACCAACCCCCCCCCCTTCCCCCATGATTAACATATAACCCTTTCCTGCAGATGTTTTGTGCATGTTAAAAAAGTTGGTAAACTGTCACACTCCAACACATGTGTCAAGAAGAACACTGAGTTCTTGATTAACTCCTGAAGATGGCCTGTAACTTACAAAACACAAGCATTCAGGAAAGGGTGCAGAACAATGGCCACTGGCTGCTCTGCTTTGTGACCGCATACCATGGAGGCCGCCATTGCTCCTCCGTTGCTGTAGTACCTCCATTTGGCCGCTATGCCACCATTGAAAAGCATTGGACTTTAGACACGTTAAAAACAACTTTAATGCCTGGTGCCCATTTTTTTAAAACTTTCTATGGCTACATATTCTTCCCGAGATTAAAAAATAGGCACCAGGCTGGTTTTCGTAAGATAATTTTTTGAAAACTTGCATAATTAATTAGGGGGCGGACTTTGATTGACAGGCTGTTTCGTTGGACTTTAATTATAGTAACACTACATTTTAATACTTATTTCAAGTTACTAGTTCTTACCTTTTGAGGTTTGAGAAATAGGAGAACCGTCAGAGGAGCGCAGATACGGCAGCAGTCAGGCATGGGGCTGTTATCCTTTAGCTTAGCTAGCCAAGTTTAGCATCAGAGCTAAAGATGCGGGAGCAGAATGGGCGCGATTACGACCGTAAGACACGCCCATACACGCCCCGCGAGGGCAGAGTCTACAGTGAAGATCCCGCCCCTATGCCCTTTTTAGGAACATGCTTCGTCAGAGCTGGGGAGGAGGAGTCTGTGAATCCGCCATGAATTCCCCCATGAAAGTCGTTCTGGTAAACGGGGAAGAGTGAGGAGGGGCTTTCTATTCTTTTTTACAGTCTATGGTGCAGAATGACTCTACAGGTTCGTAATCAACCGTGTGGAACAAAAGCAAGATAACTAGATAGAAGAAAACCTGTCAAAAAAGTCCAGCATGGAAGAAAAGAAAAAGAGGCAGCTATAAGGGAGCAAAAATGTACTACAAAAAGGTCAGTTTTGTAAAAAACAAACAAAAAGAAAACGTGGAAAAATACTATGTCAGTGTTTCCAGTTTTGTTTCTACACTGATACAACCAGCTGCTATAAATAAGAACTGTATGCAAACTTGTCAGCATACCAAAAATATTCAGCTAAGCAGCAAAGCATGCAGACATGAACAAAAAAGGACTTCCCTTTCCCCTTCCCGGTGAGATTTATAATAAATCAGGACTTCCTGAAAACAAGTCAGTCAGAAAGTGTTTCTGTGACTCAGGTTTATAGTGAGAGTTCTGCAAAGAACCAATGAGTCAGAAAGGAAAGGGGGGAGAGACCCAGGAAGAACAGACACAACACAGAACCAGACAGGATCTGAGCTTTAATCATACACACCGTCTTCCTTCGCCGTCTGAACAACAGAGCAACACGAGACCCAAAGGAGGACGTGACTCTGGGCAGCTCGCGTAAACAACTCATTTCTAACATCTGGGCAGACGGCAGATGTTCTCCGCCAGACGGTTACACAACAACTCAAACATTTCTTCCAGTAGAAATAAGTTATTCAGTGATCCAAGAAGAAGATTTCCGCCTGAAGGTTTGTTGACAACAGAAAAAGAAAAGCAAGTCATAAACAACTGAGAGGACAGGAAGTCAGATATCAACAAAAAAAACAGAAATGAAGAGTAACGGTGCTTACAAACCAAACGCGATAGACGCGACCAAAGAGCGTGACACGCCCCCAGCTGGTCGCTTGCATATTCACACCTTGAAATGTGTCGAAAGCAAACTGGCCGCCCTTTAAAATATGCATTTTGACAGAAATGTGGAACTATTCTGGTTGGGACCGCTCCCTGGCCTCCTCCTCCTCCCTCCCTCCTCCTCCCGACCCTCCGGGAGTTCCCAGTGGACTCTGATCTATGAGCTGACCACGTTAAATGTCGGGACCGCTGCTGCGGGGGTAGACCCAGTCGAGCAGTGGCGGAAGGATCAATAAACACCCGGTTCCTCGGCCACTTTGTGCCGCGAAGGTCCAAGCTTTGCCCCGCCACCACACCCACTACCAAGCTGAGCGTCTGTCCATCCGTCTGCTGTTAGTAAAAGTTTAAATGTGAGCGGTGTGGGACGTGTTTTGGTGGAGACATTACCAGGCCTGGGTGTCCGGGTGAGGAAGCTCTTTTGTGGCCACAACGGCTCTTTTAAGAGCCACCCACAGACCTCTTAAGAGAATTGCTGTCTAAATAGTTTAACCTCTTTATAATGTTCTTTTTATTATTCCTGTCTCTGTACAGAAAACAGCTGGTGTCATGTAGCTCGGGGTGATTAGCCACAGTGTTTATCAGTTTACATGTCCCGCTGATGCTGTGACTCCATTCAGTCCCAGCATCACTGACATCCCTCAGCTAATTGGTTGAATACGCAGCGCATGTTATGGTTCATGCTTGACACGCATCAGTCGCACTACTTGATCGCGCAAATCAGGCAGAAAAGCTTTTTCGCGACGCAAATCTGACGTGTCGCGGGATCCCAATTCATCGCGCTCCTTTTTGAATTTAGATGTAAACCGGACTCTGTGGTCGCGTCTATTGCTTCGGTGTGTAAGCACCGTAAACCGTACAACAAATCTGCCCTTTAGGGTTTTTCAAACATAATCCCTCTTTTCATGCAAGGTGCTAAAACTCTCTTAACAAACAGCATTCTGCAACTTTCTGAAGCAAATACTTGGCAGTTATTAGTCAATGCAAAGAAGTTCCAACAACTACGGGTATTATGGTGCATTCAGACCGCAGGCTTTGTCAGCGTCAGGCAATGCTCATAAAGCGACTTGTTCGACGCATATACACAGAAGATACATTTTTAAGGTGAAGCTAGCAAAGCACGTAGGCGGGCCTTTCTCTGCTGGATGTTTTAAACACTAACGGATCATGGTTGGCTAGGCAGTGTCGACGTCGGGCAATGTCACTACAGTGAGTCGCTCTGATTGGTTGGCGTGCTGCGTCAAGAGCGTTAGGACCGTCAAAAGTTAAACTGGCTGAACTTCTGCATTGCTAGTGTTATGAGCTTTGAAGCTTGAAACGCAGGAAAAGCTTGAAATGTTGACGGAGCCAAAGCTTACAAAGCGCTGCAGAGACTGTGACGCTCCTCCAATGGCCTCCACCGTAGACTTAACATGTAATCTTGACGTTGCTGATGCTGACAAAGCCCGCGGTCTGAATGCACCATTAGTCTTTCTGATTTTGTCAGAAAAAAAAAATCTATAACAACATTTAAAGACCCTTTCTCTGCAGAGTCTCTCATTGCAAGACCCATATCCACATCCAACAATCTCTGTGCAGGTTGAACCCTGCCGGGGTTGTTACTTGTTCATGAGGCTTTGTGTTAATGGACAGGATCCCTTTGCATTTTAAAACCGACCTGCCTGTGTTTTGTTTACTAGAAATTCTAAGATGGAGTAGGAGAAATTCAACCCTAGTTCAACCCTAACATTTAATGATGAGATCTGAATCAGGACCAAACGAAGATGATTCTGGATTCAAGCAGCTGGACCAAACCTCCCCCATATGTTAGCTGGAAGCTGCAGTGGAGCTGCTGCTCCTCTGCATAATCAGTTGAGGTTGATTCTACCACCCAGGAGTCTCCCTTTGAAGGGTTTCTTGGAACATGCCAACAGTTAACAATAATAAGACCCAACAGTATGTACCAACAAACTATTAAAAAATATATAATTTTAAACATTATAAATTTATAAAAAAATAACGTTAAAGCAGGGGTACCCAAGTCCAGCCCTCAAGAGCTACCATCCTGCAACTCTTAGATGCCTCCCTGATCTTCCACACCTGAATCAAATGGCTGAATTCACTCACCAGTCATTCAGCTTTGCAGAAGCATGGTAATCAGACATTCATTTGATTCAGTTGTGTTGGAGAAGGGATAGATCTAATGCTGCATTCAGACCGCAGGCTTTGTCAGCGTCAGCAACGTCAAGATTACATGTTAAGTCTACGGTGGAGGCCATTGGAGGAGCGTCACGGTCTTTGCGGCGCTTTGTGAGCTATGATCCGTTTTCAACCTTTTCAAGCTTTTACTGTGTTTCAAGCTTCAAAGCTCATAACGCTAGCAACGCAGAAGTTCAGTTAGTTGAACTTTTGACGGTCCTAAAGCTCTTGACGCAGCACGGCAACCAATCAGAGCGACTCACTGTAGTGACATTGCCCGACATCGATGCTGCCTAGCCAACCACGATCCACGAGTGTTTAAAACATCCAGCAGAGAAAGGCCCGCGTACGAGCTTTGCTAGCTTCAGCTTAAAAATGTATCTTCTGTGTATATGCGTCGAACAAGTCGCTTTATTAGCGCTGCCTGACGCTGACAAAGCCTGCGGTCTGAACGCACCTTAAAAGTTCTAGGAAGGAGCTCTCAAGGACTGCACTTGGGCACCCCTGTGTTAAAGCCTGGATGTTGTTTAACCCTACATTTCCTTAGCCCTAAACCCAACATGCACTAATAAATCAGATATGCTAGGACATTGATTCCTTAAAATAATTTCACGAATAAACTGTTCCATCACAATATTATAGTCATCAAGACAAATATATTTTCATCTGGAAATATTTGACTACAGCTGTTTTTGATAATCGGCCAACACATTTTAACAAAAAAATTATTGTTCAAACAGTAATGTCTTCCCAGAATCCTCCTGGAGCTGAGCATGAAAACCAAAACACATTAGCCTCGACAGCCGC